>JAOTQE010073821.1:0-16592 GCA_025631205.1 Nesometra sesokonis
CATATCTCATGGCAGCCATGAGATATGGCCGAAACCTGTTTACAGAAGAAATTCAAGTGAAGAGAAATTGTTCCGAAAGGTATCCTTTTTTATATATTTTAGTCCTCTGTTATGTTATCTTAGAATCAAATGCGGTCTGTTAAATGTTACTCAATTCCCTCTTCTGTTTATTATTTTCTTTATATTCGTTACTGACATACATATCAAAAGTATTCTTCGCATTTTATTCCTCTGTTCATTTACTTTTTAAGTCGATTCCTTCAGTAGGCATCTTCTGGCATGTTGTCATTTTGGATATCAAATACACCTCTGTTGAACATAAGTTTGTTTCGTTTTTGTTCACTATTTTCTTCATTCTGATTGACGATACATTATCAAAATCTTTCTTAGCATTTAGTCCGCCATTCATTTAATTTTAGGTCGACTCTTTTATTATCAACATGGTATTTTGTTTTAGTTATCTTAAACATAAAATGTGTCTCTCGTTTGACAACTTACCCAGATTCGTCTTCATTTCCTTTATACTCTTTATTTTATTTGATACACACATCAATATCTTCCTCGTTTCTTGTCTATTTTTTGTTTCTTCTATTAGACATAAACACGGTCTTCAGTGTTCTGTTGTTTTCCTAAAAAACAATATTCTGTTTATTCCGTTCACTATTCTCTGTGTGTATGTTGTTTGATGGTACACTGTACATAAACATCTTTCTTGATATTCTCTCCTCCTTCCATTTTTAATGGCTTATTTTTAGAAGTCAATAAAAAAGTCATTTCTCTCAGCATCAAAATATAACGTAGGCAATTCTATTTCTGTTTGCGGTTATACTGTAATTTAGAAAAACGTTTAATACGTATATAAGATTCCTTAAATATTTCTGAATTTATTTATTGATTTTATCATTTAATATTACTATAAAAATATTAAGGTTAACTGTAAAATTAGAACAGGTAATGATGTTCGACATCAGGTTACATAATTGAGGGCGTTCTACAGATACTGGATACTGTAGTCATATTTATTTTCGCGATAACTAATTAATATCACGAGCAGTAAGTTTTGCAATTTTGTTATTTTAAGCATAGCAACCTATTTTTACGTTTGCATGCATATTCCAGTAAACTTCTTAATTCGGTTTCTTATTAAGAGTATTTCATAACTATTGTAATAAGCATTCACCATAAATTCAGTCATAAAATACGATTATCGCGAACCCGTAACATTGTTTCTAATGTTTTAGCTTCAATAATGATCTGTAAAGACACATCTGATCATTTAGTTGTGATTAATATAGTACGATTTCTTCCACACGTAATTTCTTTTACCCAATTCAAACTTGGTGCGCTCAAGTAACTTGTTACGTGAAAATATACTGTTCGCGAAAATTTAGGGCTTTACTTTGTTGATGGAAAGTATTATGTAGCCTATGGTGGAGTTCATGGGCGCCTGTTGACGGTTACTTAGCTAACACCAGGGTGCATTATCCTATTTCGAGATGAATGTGGCTTAGGCCCTACTTCAAGTGGACTCAAAATTCCTTTACTATTTCATAAAGTATTTACCAATAAATTATTAAATTCCTATCATACCGAAAACATTGCGCAAAAACTAACACCGTATACCGATTCTTAATACATTAGTTTCGATATTAATGTGGTTTGTATTTTCTCGGAAAATAATTGTGGTTCATTGTTTTTAATTAAAGGTATGTGTAACAATGCATCGATAGGTGCGATCTATTTTTGCCTTCGTTGATACTTTGTCTACGTTTTTACTAGCTGAATCATGTTTCCCACTGTTAGTGTTAATGTTTGTTGGTGTTGTAAATTATAAAGTTGTTTTTTGTAACTTCATCAGATAAACAAGATTTTTAATTAAAACCACATTACATATGCTGATAATAAAACAACAAATTGATTACATATCCATATAAATCCATAATATTGGAAAATGGAAATCTAGCCCCATTTTTAATTAAATGACAGTTATTTGCGAAGGGTATTCACATTTTTAAAAAGGTCAGAGAGTAAAGTATCTAAAGACCAATAAACCCAAAACAATAAAACTAAAGTATGCAATATATCAGATATGTTATAAGTTTTTTATGCAATATATCCGATATGTTATACGTTTTTACGCAATATATCAGATATGTTATAAGTAGGCAATATATTATTATAAGTTTGTATGCAATATATCAGGTATGTTATAAATATACAATATATTTATAATAATGTAATACGTTGCAATGTATCAGATATGTTAAGTTTTTTATGCAATATATCGAATGTTATAAGTATGCAATATATCAGATAAGTTATATTCATGCAACATATCAGATATTTTTTTTAATTTATTAATGGAATATATCAGATATTTTATAAATATGGAATATATCAGACATGTATATAGGGGCCTAAGTATATATGCAATATATCGGATATATTGTAAGTATGCAATATATCATTTATGTTATAAGTATTATATGCAATATATAGCTAAGGCAAAAAAATCCTCATATTGCCCAAACACAGTATTTTTGTTTATGAAAACTTGGGTCAGGTAGTCGAGAAATCTTGTTTTATGCTAGGAATCTTATATTGTTTATTCAATAATTGAGCATTCTTGTTTCCATAGTTGAATTTTGGGATGCCTTACGATTTGGGGGATAATTGTATGCATTTAGCTAACAAAATCAAAAAATGTGAAAATAAAAAACTAATTTTCGAGATTGTATGTTGGTAGGGTTCGGAAAACAACAGTCGAATATTAATACAATTTTAAATAATATATTAAATATAGGCCTATTCGATATTATCATGTTTATTAGATACTGAATCGATCATCCGTGTATCCTCTCGTTTGTAAAACCATACTGAATAGTGCATACTACAAGCAATAAGATACACGACATTGTGACAGGATTCAATTTTTCGACAAATTATGTCATCATCAGCATACTCCAAGCAATGAGATACACGCCATCGTGACAGGATTTAATATTTCTACATAAATTATGTCACCATCATTTCTTATTGAATCCTGTCACTATGGCGTGTATCTCATTGCTTGGAGTAGCATTATACTTTCATACTGAATAATAGTTAGATAAGAAAGAAGTCCTCACAAGCTTAATAGCAGCGATGTCGTCAAATATTTTAATTGTATTGAAATCTATTGAGAATTAAGAAAACACATTATTATTATTTCGTCATTGATAACACAAACAGGTAAACACTGTTACGCACGGGCACAGAAAGGAGCGTAAAAATACGAAAACGCGCACGCGCATTGATTAAATATGTACGCGTGCATAACCGTTTGCCCCTTTGTGGTATCACTGAACATATCGATTAATATGAAGTCATATAGAACTCTTCATCGGAGCTATAAACAATTTTTATGTTTCTATACCAACAAAGTTTGAATCTTGAAAATTATGATAAACACTAGAGGTCATGGAAGAGCCTGACGTAAGCTGTTGATATAGCTTACAGAGTTGACCTTAGAATGTGTTTACAGTTGCTTGGCCTGCCAATCATAAAATGTAGAGAAAGTCTTTATCGGGGTTGTGTTACTTTAAAAATGGAATCCATGGGTGACGCGACCACACAGAATCGCGCGCCTGGTTCTTACTGTATCTTCACATTTAGTAATCAACATTGCGCCGTTGATCTCAAAAGAACTAATTTAAAAGATCATAAAAGTTTAATTATCGTCTGTTCTAAACTGTCCAATTAAAATGCTCTTAATTTGTTAATATTTTGTGTATTATTTTAGATTGAGATTTCATGGCGTGTGTCATGGAGACGGTCTTACGCACCTCGCAATGACTTCTGGTGTGAATATCCTGGACAGCATTTGGGCGGTGAGGGCGATATCCTATGTGTTGAGTGTCGCCGTAAAATCTACAGACAACTTGATTTCAATTGTACAGATTATAGCGAGCATAATATTGAGGATTGGAGCACTGGTGTCGGGTCTTTCTTGTACACGCCGGACAGAGATGTATTTACTATCAGGTAAAGTTTAATTGATATTAAATTAAAAAATGATATATCATAATTGATACTTATTTATATTTATTATTTATAATTTCTAGTTGTTTTGAATGAAAAAACGTATTTTAGATCCTCCACTGCTAACAATAAGATGATAATAATCAAAAATTAAATAACAAAAATGGCGCATACTAATTGGAAAACCAGACAAAAACGGCAATAGTTTTAGGTTAAATAAACGTTTTAAATGTGTAAACAAAAATACAAATTAAATTAATATCGATATTCTATACAATTTGACAAGAAAACCTTAATCTTAAACTAAGCTTGAAGTAAATTTAATAAACAAAAACTTGGAGGTTGATTGCTCTAACTTACATCAGCCACTCTGATCCAAAACTCTACAATACTGAATACTGTGAAATGTGTACCAACAGTAGGCCTACGAATCGGTATGACTCGAAACCAAGTTAAGGTGACACCAAAAGAAAAGAAATTGTTACGCGCACCTTCAGAAAGGCAGGCGTAGAGCTACAAACGGTGAGCTCTCCTATTTGTCGATCACTGAATGCGCGCGTATTGTGTCTCTACGCGCATTGTGCATGTGCGTGTAAGAGTTTGTTTCTTTGTGGTGTCACTAAAGCCGGGCATGCGTCGTGCGACGGTCGCACGACTAACCCGTCGCTCCCTGTGTGTGTGGTTTCCAGACGCGATGACGGACTTCTACTAGTCGGCCTACGGTTTTTTAGTGATTTCCCTGTTGAATCGCTAAAAAAACCGTCGGCCGACGAGTAAAAGACTATCACCGCGTCTGGAAACCACACACACAGGGAGCGACGGTTTAGTCGAAGTGGCTTAACGAATTATTCTTGCAACATTTTGAAATAACACTTTTGTTATTATTGTAGGTATGAAGAGGAATCAACTAGTTACTGGATCTATTTACAAAACTACGGCGATGCCAACTACTGGAATATGATTTCAACAATTGACCTCCGACCTCGACGAGATACACTTCTGCCAAACTCATCACCATACACCACTGTCATTCCGATCATTAGGGTGCAACAGGGCTGTTCTAGCAAAATCAGAATACCAGGTGAGCGACTGTAGGTGAACAATAAGAATGACGTAAATAGGTTTCTGACATTTGGAATTGGCGTGAAGTCATAACTGGTGCTATTCAATGTTTACAGTATTTGGTTCGTGAAGCAGCAAGCATGAAAAAGAACTGGCCGTCTTAAATATATGCCAATATTTAGTATAATGAGCTCCTAAAAACCTATTCTACCACGTTCAGTGTGATTATAGAAATACAATTACATTTTTATATCTCAAATATATAAATATTATTTTTTCTTAAAATGCACTCTTGGCTAGAAGATTACAGCGAGGAACAAAATTGTGTGACGATATAGAGGGCGCACTATATCTACAACTACAGGCTGTTTCTTTCGCGACACTATAATGTAATCTTTCGTGAAATTAAAGTTAGGTTTCCTTCTAAAGATTAGTATTTATTACAGTAGTTACAGGATAGTAGGCAGTTTTTGTCGAAATACTTAACCTTAACGGATGACGTAATAATTTATTCATAAGTGGGAGGAGTTGTCTTCTTGTCACGATGGCATGTATCTCATTGCTTGGAGTATGCATTATACTTTCTTACTTGAAGTTGATTAGTGGACCTTTCGGATTTTAAATAAATGAAGTTATCATGAAAGTTATAAAAATGCATAAAATTACCTCATAGATTTTATGAAATGGTATAAAATTATCCCAAAATTTTAGAATACTGGAATAAAAATTAATTGCAGAAAATATAGTAAACAACCCAAAATTGTTGTTCTTGGAAAACACAATTTCTTTCTTTAGGCGTAAATTAGTAATAATTTTCAAAATTTTGCAAAATCTCAATTTTTTTTTACTAAATCAAATATTTACTGGTTTGAATACGTGAAATGCCCTCAAATCCTTTTGACCACCCCCGTCAATTACCTTTAAATCTCACATCATGCTTTTGAGTTGGTGTGCTGTGTTGTATTGTGGTGAAAATTTTTCATTTCTAGTAATTTTTCCTTCATATTCTTTGTTTTTATAAGGTTTTGATTTTAGAAAGTGTTTTGCCATTGTTGTAAACCAACCTATTGTGGTATAAAATAGTTGCCTTGCAGTCCTCTTCATGACTTCCGTTTACATTACAAGAAATCTAAATTTTGATTTTTAAATGTTTGTAAATGAATCAATTCCAATTATTATTAATACAATATAAATATCATATTTTGCCAGTAGCTGTTCTATGTTATTAAATTATTTTTCTAGGGAAGTGGTTTCACAGACACATATTCTAGCACTTAGAGGGTGTAGGATTGTTTAATTAAAATATTTACCTTGTAGATGATGGTACACCTGTGGTTGCTGTTTCTGTGTATCGTTGTTGCTTTAGTTTAGTTTTGCTTCAGCTTTGGCTAAAATAGTTGGGTAGGATCTGGGGTATGGTTACAGACGTGATATATTTGAAGGTAGGGAGGCTTTCCGAGTACATGGTACGGGAGCTTGTAGGTTTGGGTTGAAGACTTTACTTCAATGCAACAGATATATCGCCAATCTAAAGATGTGGCAAAGTAAGTTGTTTTGTGATTATGAAGATGATGTTGTTGAAGGTAGGAGGCGTTTGATGTTTTTGGTTGTAGGATGCATTTGATGTGTTTGGTTGTAGGATGTGGGAGCTTTGCTGTTTGGTGATTTGGGGTATAGCAGATGGTAGTTCAGTAGGACTATGTTGCGTTTTCGATGGAATGTCATCCAGTTGGCTTTTAGATTTAACTTTTTTGTTTTTATAGATTTTTTTTGCGGAGGTGCTTTTTCATAGAAACTGCTTCATTGCCTGCTTCAGTTACATATAATTTGCATCTGCTCAAAAGTTTGCAAATAATGCAAACAAAGAAAAACAAATATTTAAGATTAGCCAAAATCAAAATAAATTGAATGTCACAGCTGCATTCAAAACAAAACAAATTCATTTTTTTTTAAAATTAGATGAATAAAAAATATTAAATTTATTCATATGCTGGCTTTTCATTTGCTGTAATTAACTCATGCAGGATGTGTCTGTAATAAATTTTGTTATATCATAAAAGACTGGGAATATCTTTCTCAATTCACCTGTTTTCTTGTTAAACAAATCAGATATTTTCTATTCTTTAAATTATCTACTACATTCTATCTTTTTTGCTTCACCATTCTCTTGGCAGCACCTTATTGGTACGTAATTATTTTTCATTCATTCACGTCTTTTAGGTAAAATAATCAGATGTTATCCAGGTTACTTTGTAGAGTTACTAACTTACTTGTTAAGCCATAAAAAATGTATATCACTTGAGAGCAGCATATACAAATCATTTTTGCCCTGCAAAAGTTTTGATAGTTTCATTCAATTTTATTTTGCAATTTAAAAGAACAGTGCCATCATATATTTTGATTTTATGTTAGCTTTTTTTTTATTTATCGCTAGTATTACATAAATAAGATGATGATGAAAAATGTCTGGCAACAATTATGTTTTGTTTCTTGATCCATTTTGTTGATGTTTACCTAAATTCATAAATCCTAATCAACCTTCTTGTTGTGTGAGTGTTTATAATTATGCAAATAATTTGGAAGATAATTTAAAACACAAGTTGTATCATTTGATTTTATCTCTTGTAATATTTGTCCTTGTTCTAATTTTATCATTAATGTCAAATTATTTTTTTTTCATAACCATTTATGATCATGCAGGCTTAGTATACATAAAAACCAGAAAAAGTTCCAATGATTTATAATGCATACTTTGAGAAATATTATACACACTATTGTGTATGTGATTCAATACTTTCATATGATGATGACATAATCAATTTCGAAATATTGAATCAAACACAATAATGTGTAATTTCTTGAAGTATGCATGATACTTTATAATGTTACCCCATGTAAATCATTATCATTGTTGTTATCATCATCATTACCAAAAATTGTTGTGGCACTTTAGGTTGGTGGTTAATGTATTTGCCTACCAATTCTAGTGTCTCGGGTTCGATCCTGACGACTAGTCTCACGACTGTAAGCAAGGATACTGCCTAAGCCTCACAATGAGTCTTAGCTTATAAACATGATAACCATCCTGTAATACACCGAATTAGCAACCTTGTTTATATCTGGTTTCGTGGGTATAAATATAAATAGAGGGCGCTATTTTCTATACTTCGCTGTGTAAAATGAGCTAAGAAAAGACAAATTTAAAGTTTATGTATTTGTATTTCTCCATTGGTAACTCATTCCAAACCGTTGGGATACATACATAAATCCTTTTTAACACTAGCTACGCTTAGTTTTATTTAAATTGGAATGGATTAAACCTGTCAAATCTGCCGAGAACAATGAATGGTTTTAGGCCCGAACCATGCATACAGTGCTGATCCACTAGTGCACATAGCGGCTTAGCTCTCTTGAGTAGATCAACAGAGATCCAATTTTTGGCCAAGCTTGAATTATGTATATTTCCTATTAAATGTAAATTAAAGCCAGATCAACTGTGTTTTTCTTAATATAAGACTAAGGTAGATGGTTACTAATGCTTTAAAAATGATCATACTTGCTAAATTCAATGTGTCACTTCAACAAAATTTTTGGGTAACATTCGTACTCGCCCTACGTTATGAGATAGGACTTTATGGTTTGTTTTGGTTCTCGTGCCCACGAAGGCGAGATTTCGTGCGTTACAGGCCATCGCTAATTCGGTCTATTGATGAATTACTTGCTGGTTTTTGTAATTGAAATAAAAATAACATAAAATAAGAAGTTTCTACAAAATGTTTAAATATTTGTTTGTATTTGAATTACAGGTTAGTTTGCGTAGAAGAGAAATTGAAGGGTGAACAGGAGGAGATGAAAGCAGTGGTGAACGCCAAACAGAAAATTATCGACGCTCAGGAGCGACGCATAGAGTCACTAGATGCGGCCAACCACCGCCTAATGAGCGCATTGGATCAGTTAAAAGACCGCTATCATAGCCGGAAGGTGTCAGCGGAAACGAATAAAAACAGCCCGAAAATATCTGTCAACGGTAACATGAAGAGTAGCAACTGTTGAATATGTTGCCAGGCTATGATTGGAATGGTTGCCAGGTTGTTTGAAAAGTTCCAGAAATTCCCTTGACAGTTGGTACAGCCCTTCCCACAAATTATTTCACTTTTTTTAGTGATTTTGTATTTATGGGAGTTAACTTGGAGAGTTGCACATTTATCTTCTTGATTGATAAGAGGTACATCTGTGTCTACCAATGACACATTATTTTTCTGGTCTTTGTCAGTTTCATTAATGTTATCGATCCATGGCGTACCAAACTGTCAGGCTTTTCCTGTTTGAAGACTGGAGAAGAGCAAGGTTGAGGGACATGGTTTGATGTGTCATTCATTGATTTAACCAAGTCCGATATGATTATGTAAACCCATTGGGTTTGCTGGTATCAGGGTCGATGTTTACCCAAAGTAAGCGTTGATTGAGTGGTAACAACCTGACCTACTTAGAAATGATAGTTTCTCTCCTTTAGATCAGGACTAAGACAAACTAACCCCGATTTAAGTTATACCACCTTGAGCAGTAATGTCAGGTCAACTAGATAAGGGGGTTAGTTAATAAAATATATAACAAGATGAAGCCAAAAAAACCTTAGTTGCCCAAGCTTGACCAACTCAAAATTGTGAAAATGTTCACCTACCCAAATGTTTTTAATTACTGTGCTTGGACAACATAAATATTTTTTTTATAGGTAGCATGTGCAGTGATGCATAAAGAAGCAATGAGTTTCTGTATACGCAATTTAAAATACTTGGTTAAAAGCCCACCCAAAAATTTGACTTTGATTCTATGTTCAAGGTTAGTGGGCTTATACTATGGTATATATGTATGTCACACACTCACTGTGATTTCATATTCAATGTTTATGAGCTTATACCAGGGTGTATGTCCACATCACACACTGACTTGGATTCCATGTTCAATGTAGTGGGCTTATACCAGGGTATGTGTCCACATCACACACTGACTGGGTTTCCATGTTCAATGTAGTGGGCTTATACCAGGGTATATGTCCACATCACACACTGACTGGGATTCCATGTTCAATGTTAGTGGGCTTATACCAGGTATAATGTCCACATCACACACTGACTGGAATTCCATGTTCAATGTTAGTGGGCTTATACTAGGGTCAGTACAGTAATTAAATGTGCATAAATAAAAATCTTATTTTAATTGTCTAAAGCCGGGCACTCACTGTGTCGTACGACGGTCGCATGACTAAATCGTTGCCGCCCTGTGTATGTGGTTTCTAGACGTGATGACAGTCTATTACTCGTTGGCCAATGGTTTTTTTTTAGTGATTCATCAGGGAAATCACAAAAAAATCACTAAAAAACAGTCGGCTGATGAGTAGAAGACTGTCATCGCGTGCAGAAACCACACACAAGGGCGGCGACGATTTAGTCGTGCGACCATCGTACGGCCGTTGCACTATGCAGTGAGTATCTTGCTTAACTTGTGCTCAAGGAGACGTAATAAGTCTTGCGCCCTCAACTTATTTTTTTTAATTATTGAATGTATTAATTGTTTATAACCAAAACTGGTATAATTAACATTTATAAATCTTGTAAAATGTAAATTACTAAATGATGAAAATAATACCATCTTAATAAATGACTTAAAAGATGTAATTTGTAAATATTTAGTATTGATTTTATTTTCTCTATTGACATACAACGTTTCCTCAATTTTATTTATAATACTAAATAGTCAGCAATATATTGTTAATATTTAATTCAGTAATAATTGACAAATATTCAAAACAGACGATTAAAATTGAATATTTGATCACCATTGCACATACAACTCAGTTAATTAATATTTTACCTGCTTAACAAGCTTATTTATTTATTTAATAATTACATGATATCATTTTTTTATTTTGTGTAAATTTTGTGTATTAATATCTATACTGTTAGTGAGAGATAATGTCCATATTTGGAGAGTTCATGTAAATTTTGTAAACTTTAATGTAAACAGAAATAATAGAGTTATTTATTGACATAGTTTGAAAATTAAAATGTTATTAAACATAGATGAAAGTACGTAGGATTATTATACTGTTTAATTTTATTTTATAGTGTTATTCTTACAATAATGTTTCATGTTTATGTGATATAATACAAAATTAACATAACAATATTCTATTGTCATTAATATTGTTATGATTATTTTTAATATTAATGTGCTTATATTTGATATGCTAGTTGGTTTTATTATCAGTTTTATTTTACCCATAATCTAAGTACTTAAGATTCAAAATAATTCTTTGAATTTTAGAATTTTGAAGAAATTATTTTTTTTTTTATTCAGTGACTTGAACATAATTAATACAAATTAAAAAATTAACATAATTATTGAAATACGCTTATGTTTATGGTGCACCCACTGTACTATGCAATTTCCAATACATACTAATTATCATTTCATGAATATTCATAAGATATAATTTACCATGTTCACTCTTGGGGAGTAACAGTTATCTGGATGCAAGGTCACTGTTACGTTTTCATGTACTTTCCCAATCTGGATAATTTGAAATGTTTATATGACTGGTAAGATGGTCAAGGTTATACTAAGAAGCCATTGTCAGTAAAATCTATCAATTAACCGATTGGGGCAGTAGTCTCAATGAACTGGCCCTAGTAAGATGTGTAATTATTTTATTATTGTTCTATTATTATAAATCATGAATAATTCATCATAATTGAATATTTTTTTGCATAGACTGGTATTTAACTATTTGTTGAACCAGTTGATTTCATTGCCACTCCCCTTATGAGTGTCAGAATTTAACTAATAGTGCACTATCTTTTAAATGAGACATTATGTGCACGTCTTGGGACCCATCGCAGTGAACGTGAGCTTTGACCTGGTTTATGCTGTTGATACTGGTGAGCTTTTGAATTGCGACGATCTGGTACGTGATAGTCAATAAAAATGGCAAGTTATTATTCATAATAAAAAAACTGTAAATGCAGAAGATATGAATTATGAATTTACTGTGTTTTAGCCTGACGAAAAATCAACCGGTGACAATGTAACACACACAGTTCTAGAATATTATTACTTGATCACATATAGTTTTGTCTTGTGTAGTGGCATTGGTATGATATCAGTACATCGTTGTGATTCGAAAGCTCTCTATTTACTAGACAGGCCTCTATGAAGGGTCATTAATTCACATACAATGTTTAGACAACTCAATGCTCCTTAATATTTTGTAATAATGGAGAAATGATATGCCACCATGTCTGTGGATATTTTGGTGCAGACATTTATTTTACAAGTGCAATGATTAGCCATGTTGTTTGACAGTTTAGCTGTAGTAATGGTTTGCTTAATAAAGCATACTAGAATTCAGTCACTTTGTTATTGCTGTTTATTTACCTGTTTGCGAAATATCTTACTAGTGCCCTCCACTCCCATATCCTTACTGTACTTCTGAGTTTCCTTTACCTCAAACGACTCTAGATCCCTTCTAGACCCCACAGCACCGAGTAATGTGCAAAGTGCAGTCGTTTTACCCAGGGAGAAGACTGCTCCAGAAAAGTCTGCAGGCGGCCCATGAAAGAGACTGTCTCTATCTATCTTTGACCCCATGCCACTGAGTGCCTTTGATAGCACCGAGTGTAGTCCCTCTGGGTCCCAGTACGGAGTCCAACAGAACATTGAGTACAGCCTGGGACCTTGGGATTGAAAGCAACCAAGGTACAACACCACTTGTGTATACATATATAGAGGCTACGGTCACACTAGAGGTGAGATTTCAAGCCAGGCTTGAAATTATTGGGTGGTCACACTATCTGACTTCAGTTGGATTGACCTTTGAAATCAGCCAAGAGAAGAACTACAAAATTTTCAACAAAAAACACAGTGTTGATGGCTTTGATTGGTGACATTCCAAAGAAAAATGTCAAGCCAAGGCCAATCTGGGTTAGCTGGCTTGAGCTAGAATTCAAGCCATGCACAAGTCAATCCATGCTACAAAAGTCTCAGGTGTGGTGAGTCAAGCCAGGCTTGAGGCTCTAGTGTGACCGTAGCCAGAATTGAATGATAAATGAGAGAATTTTGAGATGATTTTTTTTACTCGTAAGGTCCATGGTTTACAGTAAACCTTATCCATGTGGTAAAGTTCTCTGTTCCATAGAGTATAGCTGTATTTGAGCTTGTTTCATCAAAGATCCCTGAGACAAATGGATGGAAGCAGGGGCATTTGCAGACTTCTGAAAAACGGGCCCGGTAGAGAGTCAAAATTTTAGGGGGATCCGAGCATGCTCCCCGGGAAATTTTGGTTTTAGATGTATGGAAAATGGCCTCAGGGCATCTTAAGAGATTATGGTTGCTAAATATTTTCGTTTTATAGAAAATGTTAAATATTGATATATTTTACTCCCCAAAAGGGGAGCCAGAGCCCCATTTACATTTCAAAAATACAATGCACGTTATTAACACATCATTAACACTGTTGAATCTTTATTGTTTAAAGCATTAAAATCAGATAATTGCAGAAACAAAATAATAGCAATACAGTATTACATAATAGATTGCAGCTAAATTTAAAACTATTATTGTAACAGATAATCTGTTGATATTGAAAAAGCATTATTACATTTTATTTAAAGTTATTAAAATTATACAAAATACTGATTAACAGTGATACACATCCACCAATTAGATTTTTTTATAAAAACAAAAAATATATAAATTTACTTCAATGCAGTGCATAGATTATATATACAAACTATTGTATTATTTTGCTATTTGGAAATCTATTTGTCACAACAAGAACATAATTGCTAATTCTGTAAGTAGAACATTACTGTGTCAAGTATGTACTGGTGAGCGCGGTCTGTATGGAGACGATGTTAGAGATGTATCACCGAATACATTGGAATAAGAGTTCTTCAAAAACTGGACGTAGTTCTGCATGCTGCGGTTAGTACTGTGTGACTGTTCTAGGCGGTCTTTTAGATCATGTAATCTAGAATTAAATTTCCGTTCAGCCTAAAAATATAAAAGAAATTTTCTTTAGTTAATTACTGTATAATTAATATCTTTTAGATTTTTTAATGGTTAATAATTTTCAACTTGTATAGCACAAGTTATGAAAATAATCTATGCACTTTTAAATCAAGTGTACAGATTGAACAATAAATAATGCTAAAATGGAAAAAAAGTGGACATGTAATGCTTTAATGCTTTTATTGGAGCCATTTCATTAAAGAATTCCATGTCCACTATGACCCTCCATAAACTTAATGGTCTCATTAAACAATTTACCTCGAAAAACGGAAAAATTTCAAAATTCAGCACCCAAACTGAAGTATGGGGCTACGAATACAAAGACCTATGAAACTACCTGATGTAAAAAAGGTTAAGCGAAGACAAATAGGCCATTGAGGTTGATGCATTTTTGCAAAAAAAGAAGTAGATTTTGTAATAATGGTCTTCTGACTTTTTTAGCAAGGGGCTGAGAGCAGATGAAGGGCATGCACAGTCCATAGACAAAGCACATCAATCTACATTTGATTATTTCCAAACAGGTGTATAAATGGGTACCATGTAGTAGAATATACTGGAATTGTAAAACAAGCTTGTTTTGGAGAAGTGATCAACCCTTCAAATAACAATATAATTTAGAAACAGGAGAAAACTTGGGGTACCCCTAAAATTGGCAGTGAAGTTGCATGCCCCCACACCCCATATGACGTGCACCTCCTAAAATTTACCAGCAAAAATTGAAATAGGGCGTATAAAATTTTGTTTCCATCTCAAACTAAAAATGTGGAGCACGCCCACCTCCATTGGAAATAGTGCACCTCCTTTAGTTGAGGAACTCCAGGCAATCGGAAGCCATTGTGTCCGGATTTAATATTTTGAATATATTATGCCATCATTTGGATGATGACATAATGTTGATATTTTGAATCCTGACATGATGGTATGTATAGATGATGGCATAATGTTAAAATATCGCAGCCTGTTATGCTGGTGTGTATCTCTTTGGAGTATGTGAGTTATAAAGCTAATATCCTTCCAAATGACCCAACACCATCAAGCAAGCGTATCTGGACAACTATCCTTCAGACAACTACCCCCTGGACATTTACCCCCTAGGACGACTACCCTCTTGGACAACTACTCCCTAGGACGACTACCCTCTAGGACAACTACCCCTGGACAATTATCCCCTTACAATATCTACCCCTACTCTCTAGGACAACTACCCTCTAGACTACTCACCACACCCCCACCCCACCAACGTGTTAGGGTTAGGGTATTGTCCAAGTAGGGTAATTGTCTAGGGGTAGTTGTTATGGTTAGGGTATTGTCCTAGTGGGGTAATTGTCCTAGAGAGTAGTTGTCCAGGGGCTAGTTGTCCTAGGAGGGTAGTTGTCCTAGGAGGGTAGTTGTCAGGAGGTCATTGTCCTAGGGGGTAGTTCTCCAGGGGCTAGTTGTCTGGAAAATTGTCTGGGGGTGATTGTCTGGGGATAGATGTCCTAGTTTCTTAAGCAAGTACCAAGTATGTAATATATTTTCTTGAAGTTAAAACAATTTGTCTTGAAAATACAACATTATCAATATGAACTCACCTCCTCCTTGCCCCGTCGTAGCTGAACCGCCTCGGTTTTACTTCTACTCAACTGAGATTCCAGTTCAAGTATTCTTGCATGCCAGTTACGCTCACGTGCAATCGACTTCTCACGTGACTCTTCCTCCATGCGACGGTTATCGCTGATAGCTTGCTCTAATTGTCTTGTTAAGCTTGACAACTCTCTATTTTTATCTTCAAGTTCAAGCTGTTAAAATAAATGAAACAATTTTAGCATTTACCTGAAATGGCTACCTGGTTATAATTGGTGTGCTATTAATTTCAAATTTAAATCTAACCTCAATCTCCTTTTTTATCTGACAGGCAAAATATAATTGAACCTGCCTGGGTGGACACCTCCTGTAAGGGGACGTTCCCTATAACAGCCACTCATTCAAAAGCCTGTTGGTGTAGTCAGTTCATTTCGTACTGTGAGCTTTTGAAAATGAATACAATTTCTATACAAAACATTTATTCAGTAATGGCAAAAAATCATACTGATGAACTAACTGGCCTTAAAAATTAATGATATTTAATAAAATGCAGAATTCACTGTCTAGAAATTTCTCTTTGCATCAAGAAAGCCATCAAATCTAGGGCATAAGCACATACGTGATTTAAAAATCCAGTAAGTGAACACTTTTCCCGAACCCGAGGGTGTTCACTTACAAAACAGTACGTAGAAATTAACATCTGATAGCAAGCAGTTCGTCAAGGGTACAACATGACCCTCCAATACTATGACGACTCCATTTAGGGTGTTTCTTAAATTTAAGGCTGTCACATACTTGAAATAATGAAGCAGGTTAACAGTCAGTAGTGCCACTGCGTATCCGCTGAACCAGCAATGAAAACCGTACAGCCAAAACGT
>JAOTQE010073832.1:0-16592 GCA_025631205.1 Nesometra sesokonis
CTGGCTGCGCCCCTGAATGGCCAATCAGTCACTGACAAATAATAATTCCTGGTATCATTTTGAAGGGAATCATCTACTATGATTTTATTTCCATTGAGCTAAGTCGTGCGACCCATTGTATCAAATGTAAATTTGAACTATCATTCTAGGGGGTTTGAGAGCTCCATGGTTTGAATAATACTTACATGCATAAACAAAATATGAACCTTTCCAGTCGTTTTTCATGGTTACGATATGTGTAACTCTGTTACGCTGACGTCACGATAGTTTGAAAACAATAATAATACTATAGGCCTACATTTAGATAATAGTATACCAAAATATTAATACACTTTTCAGTCACGTGAAAAATTCTTTTCCTGTGGTAAAAATCTGACCTGTCTATGACAATTAATAGACCGTAATCTGTTTCGACCTCAAGTTTTGTTTTTCATCAGCAAGATTGACGGGTATTGCAATACAATAGCATATTTCCAAACACCACGAATAGAAATCTCACAAAGGAATTCCAAAACTCAACGAAATCATCCTTTCGTCTGAAACATATTTCCAAAGTTAAATAGGAACTACGGTCCCAGCAGGTGTCTGGTTGTACTCGCTGTGGACAAATTGTACCAAGGAGGCTTTAAAACCTCCTTGTTCGCTGTGGCAAAGTATTGAACAAGTCAAGATGAATTCCATATTTTGCTACAGCAAGTAAAATCAATATTAATTTTCGATATCCCACTCAAAGGCACTCAATGTTACAGGTAAATCTCTCGTATACGGACACCCTTCGAGTCCTGTAAATGTGTCCGTTACGGTAGGAGGTCGCTTACTAGACGGTCTGCCAATAGAAGGCCAAACTTGTAAAATAATCAGATTATTACTTACAGTACTTATTATTGTCAAATAATCAGATTATTACGGCATATCATCGTCGTCATTGTTATCATCATCATCGTCATTGGCATCGTCATCGTGTTTGTCGTCGTCGCCCTCGCCATCTTCATCATCATCATCATCATCATCATCGTCATCGTCATCATCATCATCATCATCATCATCATCATCATCACCATTATCATCATCATCATCATATCAACATCCTCATCCTCATCATCATCATCATTATCATCATCAACATCCTCATCATCATCATCATCATCATCATCATCATCAACATCATCATCATCATCATCATCATCATCATCGTCATCGATATCGTCGTCATCGTCATCGTCAACGTCGTCATCGCCATTGCCATCGTCGTCGTCATCGTCGTCGTCATCGGCGTCGTAGTCATCATCAACTGCATTAATCTTAGTCATTCGCTTCGTTTTCATGTCAATAAAAACATATAGGACGCCACCTGGTGGTGTTCAAATTAAGTGAAACATACTGTACTTTATTAGTTGAAGGGAATTTCTTCAAAAACTCACAACAAAATCTAATCTAAACTGTAAAATATTCATTAAAAAACCAATGGAATGTTATCAGAATCCAATATATTACTAAACTGATAAGTCCGTGTTAATCATTCATTTTAGGAGCAGAGGTTTGTAGTTTTCTGTTTGGAGGTATGGCCTAAAAATGTAATGCTTAATATGATTTTTATTTTATGATTGGTTTCTATTAAATTGATTTAAATATTTTATCGCAGGAAATTAGTATATGCATACAAATGATGCATTTTCAACTTATCATTGGTTATAGAAATAATTACAAAGATATATTTTAATTATATAAAAATGACGAAGTAATATAAAATATTAGTCCAATGGCATATTCAGGGGTATGGCATATTCAGGGGGTGTGCTTAGAGTTCTCGAGCACCCCTTCTCCATTTCGGAGATGTAAAAAAATAAAATGAGCATGTAAATATTAAGGCTGCGCCTTTAGCACTCCTCATCCGAGAGGAAATGAACATCTCTTCTGAGGAAAATGGTCGTCAGAGGAGAGAGTTATAAAAAAACTACAATGGTATCATACAAAGCATTAAATACCGTAGGTAAAATGACGTTTTGTGCTCAGTTTGCGGCTTGTAAAAATCCGATCGGAGTTCAACACTCCCCCTTTCCCAATTTCTGGATACACCTTTGACGTCTTCTTGGGGATGATGATTATTCTGTTTTTGCACTTTTCTCGAAAATGAAAAAAAAACTGAAAAAAACCCCGCTGAAACAATCATTGTAGAATGACTATGACTGGGGGTGATATTTGTGAATCGCTTAGATGCCTTGGCATTAAACTATATATAAACGTCACATATTATGGAGCTGATAATCCTGTTTTTGTACTTTTCTCGAAAATGAAAAAAAAAAACTGAAAAAAAATTAAAGAAAACAACGCTGAGAAAGACAATAATTGTGGAATGAATTGTGATCTATAGGCATGGGCGTCGATTAGTGGGGGCCCCGTCCCCCACTTTTCAAGTGGGAAGGGAACATGATATCAATTGTCCTCCCACTTTTTGGTAAATGTATAAAAAAAATGTATGTAAAAGTTTAAAAAGCGGTAACCCTTTCATGTATTTATAAATGAAAATATTGTATTAATTGACCCCAAAAATAGGAAAATAAGACACACAAACGGAGAAATAACCTTTTTTTTGCTCGTAAAAATCAAACCGGGAACCACGCCCACCCGGCGCCACCACTGCAACCTCTTGTCTTTGTACCCCACACTTTTCAACTAAAATCTACGCTGTTGTCCATAGGTGTTAGGTGTTTTCCCTATACTGGGGGTGGGGGTGGTGAATCGTTTACATGCCTTGGCATTAAACGATATATAAAAGTCACATACTATAATATTATTATTATTTTCTTTACCGCTTCCAATTTTTAAACGTAGGCCCTATATTTAACTATGTTTATTATTCCAAAAAGTTTATTTTAAAATAAATGTTAATATCACAAATTAATAGTTATCTCCATTTCCATATAATGTAAATTTGTATTTCTCTTATTTCGATTTACTAATTTGTCCTATTAATTAACGTAGATATTTAAAATAAGGCATATTATAATAATGCTACATAGTATAAATCATAATTACCGGTATATCATTGAGATATTTTATGATTTTATAATATTTTTTATAATCCGATTATTTTAATAAATATTTTACTACATTTTTATATTTGGTGCCTGGCAATGATTTTTTTTTTGTTTTGACTCCGGATCTTAATAATCTTACACACATTTTTAAAAATTCCAAGAAAGCAAAACATAAGTCCAGACCTACGTAATATCAAGAAGTTACTAACGTCTTGTTTAATAAAATTACTACATGTATATTACAGGACTCTATATTAGTAGGATGTCGTATCCCTCTATGGATCTATTTATATTTTCTTTGTAATGGGCGATTCCATTTAAGGCCGTCACGTGCTCAAAACATTGACGTAATTTTTGTGACGTAGCAGAAACTGGTAAACATTGTCACATGCAGAATTCATTGCGTAGTTTATCGAACACAATAAACTTCGATTGTAAAGAGTACAGTACAGTTTTAATCTTCAATAGTTTGTAATGACGGTGACAAATATGACGACGAAACGATTGGTAAGTATTTGTTTGTAATTTCCTGTCGGTGGCAAATTTTAACATTCCAGTGCTATCGTTGGTAGACAGATGATTACGATATAGTGTAGGCATATATAGCCTTCCCGCCTGCCTAACCTAGGCTTTAGTGTGAACGTGTTGTGTATGTTGTTGTACATTATAGCTGAGATGTTTTGCATGTAAAAACTAAAATAATTGTTGATTAATTAATGTTATAAATAACGTTAATTGTTATTACATTCTGTAATACTGAAATGAGTGTTCAGTTATTCCGAGTTTTCAATTTTTAACTGAACATCAAACTTCCTGATTTACTGATATTCATACCCATGAGTATTAATGGGTACTGAAACTTTTTTGTTTTAATTAAATATTTAATAGTAAATGTAATATTATAAGCACCACCAGTTCTGTTGAGGTTTGAGGAGAAAATAATCTAGAATGAAATTTTACTAGGCCTGTTACTGTGCAAATAATGTGTTACCAGACAGGTTTTATCTGGAATCAGTTATATTGAAAACTATTTCTGGCCTTAAAAATATTCAAAGAAGTTTTTGGGAGGAATAAAATATAATATTTTGCTACACTATACAAGATAAGTATGTTTGGAACCAACATGTGCTCTTAAATACATGAACACCAGAAGTGCCCTTTGTTTACCGGAGTTGAATTATCAGACAAAAGGCCATTTGAAATAACAATCGTCACAAACCACATCTACCTCCCGCTGATTGTTATAAAAAAAGACCTCCATGGTGAGACTCTTAACCCTCCTGTTCTAACCGCTATCCTGTTTATTAAACAAAACCTTGTTTTTTGTTTGAAAATATGACAGGCACTTTGTCCAAATGTGAAAGATTTTCATTTGAACCAACCTTACCATTTTATAATTCAGGGTTAAAAAAACATGATTCTCAGTCATTTCTTAATTAACGTCTTTGAAAACTGACATGGCACGTCTGAAAATTAATGACGCTTAAAAAAAGTAACATTCAAATGTTATAATTCTTCAGTGTAAAAAAGAAACATGATAAATTAAATACACTAATTTTTATTCTTAATTTCTTAACATGTACTGTGTAGTTAATTTTGTAATTTTCATTTGGTTTTTTCCCTATCAGTTGACAAAAAGCGGCCTAAGCGGCCTGTTCAAATGCCACATTCCTTGAATAAGGGTTCTTCTCGAATTAGCAGCCCTCCCAATTAAGTGCGTCTCTCAAATAAGAGTGAGTAACCCCACTAAAATAAGTCCCTCTTGAGTAATCGTCTCTCTTGAATAAGTGTTCTTGAAGAAGTGTCCCCCTGAAAGTGAACTTTTCTTGAGTAAGCACTCCTCCCAAATAGGTGCCCTCTTCACTTTGTCTTAAGCACTCAGTTTGTTTGAGTATATGCCCCTACTAATTTCAAATGAAAATATAAATTGCAAAATAATTGTTTCACCATCGTATATATCTTGGCTTTATAAAATACCTTTTTATCTTTAAAATAAAAATGCTGGTGGTTTTCTGGTAAAGTACTTGACAATGGTAATGTATAATTCATCCAAGAAATACATTTTTGTTTACAATTTGTTAACACAAACTATAAACAACAAAAATAGATAATTTTTTTTGTTGTTGTTAACGTTTTATTAAAAAAAAATTTAATACAATGTCAGGGACATGCACTAGATCCAGTCAAGAGCAGACCTTCCTGATGACAAAATGGGAAGGAAGGCATTTATGACAAGCATGATGCGAAACAGAAATCACCTATCCATACTGTATTCTAATACATCTAGTGAAGAGCAGACCTTTCTGATGACAAAATGGAAACGAAGGCACTAATAACAAGCACGAAGCGAAGCAGATATCACTTATCCATATTCTTTTCAAATTCGCGAATGTGGGTGCAGATTGTGTGGATCCAGAGATGGCCTCGAACGGGAGTCTCTCGAATATTGTGAAGGGGTTAAGGGATTATAAAACATAATGCACCAAACCTTAAACTTGAGAAGGTGTTACTAGGGACACCCAGTTTAGAGTGATGGTATTGATAACAGTTCTCGGTTTTAAGGGAGAAATATAGTTTTATGTACTAGTAGTTATTCAAAAATAGATAAATGTAATAAACAAAAGTACTGTGTATAATTAAAACTCACTTTAAACTATATTATAATAATGAAATTTTTTTTTGTATTTTATTACGGTTAGTTACTGTATACCTTAAGGCATACAATAATTAGTGACATCACTGTGGTGTAATAAAATAAAATTAAAATATTATTGCAAAATCTAGGATTTTCAAATTATTTAAATGACAATTTAATGTACAACTCTACAATCTAATGTACCCTACAGTACTTATAAATAGTGATTTAAATTACTATCATTACATTTATGGTTATTATATATCCTGTGGTTATTGTACAGTCTATCATTTCCACAAATTTTTGTACATCAAATAATAATTATATAGCATAATCATTTAATTTATTCCATTTACTCCTAATAATCAATAATTCTTGTATAAATAATAAGTACATTTCTATGAATACTTAGGGATCAGCTCAAAAAGGTAAATGATTCATTTTTGTTATAGAAATAATTGCAAATAGTGACATATTTCAAATTACATTATTCTTCTTAATTGCTAGGAATGCAAAATTCACGGAATTTACAGAGTAATTTCACAAAATTCTTTAAGAAGTAGGATGCTTAATAACACATGATTTAAGACCTATGATTCTAAATTTAGCCATCAATAAACTAATGTTAAGATACTGTAACAAGTGCAGTTCGGAACTAGTAGGACATTGTTACCCTGGACCAAATTCAAGAACACTTGCACAACAAATAGCTTACTGATCAATGAAGTCAGTGAAAGGTTTAAGAAGGTGTGAAACATGACACAAATCCCATTAAATACATTGAGATAACCTAACACTGGTTTTATGGAGCGAACCCAGTGACACTTGTACAACAAATAGCTTACTAACCAGTGAAGATGGTGAACAGTTTAAGGTGTGAAACATGACACAAATCCCTTTAACTATATTGAAATAACCTGATGTTAGTTTATGGAGTGAATCCAATGACACTTGCACAACAAATAGCTTACCAATTAAGTCAGTGAAAGGTTTAAGAAGGTGTAAAACATGACACCAATTCCATTAAATATATATTGAGATAATCTAACGTTACTTCATGGAGTACTTGATAGCTTAATTGTTATAATGTAAGTGTACATGGTCAGACTAAATGATTAAGGGAAGCGTAACATATACAGCAGTTAGCATAGAAGTCACTAATCCACAGCGTAACTTATGATACCTGCAAGGCCCAGATTAGTGTGAGCTAGTGGAGCTATGCTTTGTATACGTAAATTGGTAAACTTCAGGGGCGGATCCAGGACCCAGCGAAAGGGGAGAGGGAGGTACATTTTCTCAGATCCGAGTGGGCGTGGTTCCCAGTTTTGATTTTGTTATGCCTGACCTGTATGTATGTCTATAACTTATTTTTGGGGTTAATTTTAGAGCTGCCGCACTCAATACGAGCGTGGGGGAAGGAGGGAGGGAGCAACAATGTTTTGGCGATAATAGGGGAGTTGAAAATCCGCCCACGAGCTTGATTTTCTTTAAGCTGAACTGCCTGGAATAATGGATGTTCCCAAAGGTTGTCAGTTTTTTTATTTAAAAAAAATTTAAAATAAGTATGTCACTATAAGCCCACTAAACATGAAGCATGAAATCACAGTCATTTGTTGGGTGAGCTTAAACCCAGGTTTTGAAAATATTTAATGTAACTCATCTTAATTTATAAAACAACTTAAATGTTTGGTGGTGCTTATAATCAGTACAGTAATAGTTTTTAAGAATATTATATGCTATATTTATTATTTCTCATGAATTTATCTTTTTTTAGGTGAGATCAGTTGGACCAAAACTTCTACCATTTCTTATCAGCTCCTTTGCCTACTTTGCGCTGCAGCCGCAAAAATGGGAACCTTCACCTTATAGAATTTTCTTCAAATGTCTACCAATTGTCAGTTTGTGTTTCTTCGTTATGTCTTATTGTTTCTCAATTAAAAAGCGATATTCATCTCTAATACTTGTTGGACTCATCCTTTCCTGTTTGGGAGATGCATGTCTAATTTACTGCGAGAACCTCTTCATCCACGGACTTTTACTTTTCGCATTGGCTCATATAACGTACATTATTGCTTTCGGAGTATCCCCCATTAAGTGGTCGGTGCTCTGTGTCTTCATGATACTTGCCGTTTTCGTGTATCTCTTCATGCTTCCAGGTTTACAAAACGAGATGATTTTCCTTGGCGGTTTGTACATAGTGATAATCGCGGTAATGGCATGGCGTGCAGTTGCAAGGTTACAAGTGTTTGAGAAGATGTGGACATGGACAAAAATTTGTGCGACTGTTGGTGCTATTTTGTTCTGTATTTCGGACTGTGTGTTGGCGGTGAACAGGTTTCGATTCCCAGTACCCTATCACCAGGAGATTATAATGGGCACTTATTACACGGCACAGCTTGGACTTGCTTTGTCTGTTGTGGAGCTTTCACGAGCTGATGAAAATATTGCCAAAACAAGCAAGAAAAAGAAGTCAAATAAAATTAACTAGTTTAATAGTTAATCTGCATTAACTAGTTTTATAGTTAATCTGCTTCAAAAACTCTCATCAACCAACAAAAATGTAATTAGTGGTTAAGGTGAATTAATTAAAATATTTGTATAAATTATAAAAATAATACTAATAAGTGAAAACAGTATTTTTTAAACATTTTTTTTAGTATTGCTACAGTACTGCATAGAAACCCACAGATTTCAAGTTAATCCATATTTTTATATATTTTCATTCATCATTTCCAGCAAGCTTTATGTCAGTAATTTTTATTACCTTAATTGTACACAGTTTATCTTGTTGAGATATTTACTGTCCAGTACACTGTTAAGTATAAAAATATATACTGAGATGAAAAGCTCTGGTTAAAACTATGGGTCCCAAAGTAGTCACTGAGGGACCCATAGTTTTAATCCAGAGCCTTCCATCTCAGTATATATTTGTTTATATACTGGATTCATACATTCTTGTTCATTGATTGAGTTCAATGGAACGCTGAACACTGCGGTTGCAACCGGTACCAGCGCCGGATCGCCATCAGGTGTTGAAATTGGGACAGAATCCGTAAATAGTCTTTTACTTATGGATCCGTAAATAGTACTTTTGGTGGTTGGATTATGTTTGACCATGTGACATGCTTCTAACCAATCAGTGAACAAGGATAAATCAATCCAGTATATAATCATTATTATTTTCAAATAATGTTATTTTGCATATCATCTTCCAAACATTTGTATAATTCATTGATTCATAGTAGTTTTCTATTTAAATTTAGGTATGTACCATACAATTTCTTATTCAAAAATGTTTTATTATTACCGTAATACATTTTTTAAATGTTAACATTCTTTTTTAAACATTAATCTCAAGTCAGATAAAACCATGCACCTTCCCCTACAAATTTTGCACAATACGATAAAGTAATAAGATAATTGTCACAACGGCATAATTGCAAAACTAAGATAATTGATTCTCATACACTTGACTATTAGATAAAATACAATGCAAACAAAATATAAAATTATAAAACTAAATACAGTAACAGAACTGTTTACTAAATTATATTTATAAAACAATTTAATGGTTTAATTAACTGTATAGGGGTGAAAATCTCTATTATGTAACCTAATAAGTAATGGAATAATTTCTAAATTAGTTTGTATAGGATGTACTAATCTTCCGGAATTGCTTAAAAGAGTCAGGGTGTGTTACACCAGATCAAGGAGGCCTCATTGATCAGAAATACTGCATTTTAGGTTCTTTGACATCACTTCATTTTATACTTAAAATATGATGTCATAATTTTTGTTAATATTATTTTCGTATACTGTTGAGCCTAGGTCATATTGACCGCGCTATTGAAAACCTACTTTACATACTGTTGAATTAAAGAGCATTTAGTGTGTTCATTTTTTGGATAATATTAAAAAATATTACTTGTGATAAGTGTTTAATGAATTCAGTAATTCCCTTCAACCACTGCGGGACTTCAGGCAGTTGCTTCGTTCGCTGTAGAGTGTCATTGCAGGCAATATTTTTTCAATATTGTTTGCACCACAAACACAATTAATTGCTTAAATAAATGTTCTCTCAAATCTAAATCAGTGGCAATAGCAGTGGTTAAGCTTGAAGAGATATTTTTAGCAATTTGTTAACTAATTTGTTAACTGCTAAGACTTCAAAATGCCAAATTCGAGTTTGATGAGCCAAAAGCTACCAAAATAATACTGTATAAAATACTGAGTTTAAAATGTAATTTGGAATTTCAAAATTAGCCATATTCAACTTTGCAGTATAGTATAACCATGGAACTGTCTATTTTAGTAGGTCCATGGTACTACAATCTTACATGCTTTTTTAATAATTGAATTAATATTTTTCTTACTACTCACTGTATTAAGGTTCATATTATTTAGAGCATTATATAATAAATGTAACTTATATTCTATAGGTAGCTGGTGAAACATTTAAACTTTTACCATGTTAATATAGCTGATTTTTAATTATATATATTTTTTTGTTGGTTATCTATTTCATAACGAACACAGGAATGATACTTTAAGATTGTAATCTTAAAATGTGCTCATCATTATATGATATTTCACAATGAAGTCATAAAATAACTTAATGTACAAATATTTGCCAGATTGTTTATGATTTTGCAATATTTTTAACAATGCAAAATGAAAGGTTGTATTTGGGTCAGATCTAGGTTGGGCTGGTCAAGTGGATTAATCCATTGCTGCTTCTGCCTTAACGCACTGATTGTTTGTATATATTGTATTGAAATAATTTTGTATAATTAATCTAGAGTATTTATTGAGGAAGAACAGAATGAAAGTATTTAAAATAGAGTGTATGAGCCAGGCTTGTTGCAGAATCAATTGCCACACAGATTCACTTGCCCCACAGAAACACTTGTTCCATAGAATCACATGTCTCACAGATTTGCTTACCATATAGAATCACTTTCCCACAGAAACACTTGACCTACAGAATCACTTGTCCCACAGTATCATTTGCCCCACAGAATCATGTGCCAAATAGAATCACTTGCCCCATAGAATCACTTGTCCCACAGAATAATTTGTCCCACAAAATCACTTTTCCCACAGAATCACTTGCCCCACGGAATCATTTGTCCCACAGAATTACTTGTTCAACAGAATCATTTGCCAAACAACCTTGGGGCAACCATAAGTTTACACTGGGCAACCATATAATTTGAAACTGCTTAATTTAATATGACCTAACACTTTCTACACATTGGAATGAGAGTCATAAAATATGGGCAAATGAATGAGAGTCGTAAAATATATGGGCAAGTGAATTTGTTTGGAACAATTAAAATTTAAAATAACTTGCTTGAGGTGGATACTTAAAAATTCTGCAAGCTTAGCTAGTGCGCCTTGAGCACCTTCGGTGGAGATGAGCGCATTATAAATCATTATTATTATTATTATTATTATTATTATTATTATTATAGGTAGAATGTATTAGAGCATAATATAAGAATTTATGTAGAACTATGTAAATATGTTTTTTATTTTCAAATTAATTATATTTCATTAAATGCTATTTGTATTTTTATCTGTGCAGATAATGTCAGACATGGCCTGTAGATTTCAGATTATTGCGTTTTATTACCGATTTAAAATATTTTTGTACATTTTAATCATATAATGTTATTGAAGTCTTGAACATTTAGATGCTTGGATTTTAGCACTATTAAACAATTGCGTTTTTTAAATGAAATCTATTAAAAAATTATCTCACTCCCCAAGTTTCATAATGCCTAAGAAATAACTTGTTTGCCATTGCCTAATGTTTGAAATTACAGGGTTAGTGTAGACAGGGAATTGTTTTTTTTTTATAATTGAAGCTAAAAATATCAATAAAACACAGTGTACAACATTTACTCACTCAAATTCAGGGGTGTTTTATACAGTGTAATTATAGTCACCCTACATGTCATCAGGATCCAATCTGATTTTTTGAGTTGGAGATAAAAAATTGGGCTGCTTTGTAAATTAATATTTGGGTTAGAAATAAGGGCTCCTGAGGACGGCAAACAAATGCACTATATACAAATGGATTCTTCTACTGTAGAAGTTTTAGAAGGCGAAAATCTTACCATGATTGTTTTTGTAATAAATTACTTAAACTTGTTTTTTTTTTGTATATTATATGGTATCTCAATGTTTTAGTTCAGCAGCAGACAAAAAGTGTTGACTATTTTAGTTAAAACTACCTCAAACAATTAAGTCATTTCAACAAATAGAGAAAAATAGTTTATTGATGTTTAATAGAGTGCTATAGTAATAATACATTGATGATAATTTCTGTTGCTTTGCATTAACTATGATCTATTTTTAATCTATTGTTAAAATTTTGTTTTCTAAAAACAAAATAAGAAAAAAAAACAAAAAAAACTTCCAATTAAGGGCCCATAAAGAAAATTATTAGTTTATCACCCTGCCAAAGCATAAAAACTGATGAGGGCAGAGGTTTTTTTTTAACCAACCCTCCGATGTTGTAGTGATCTCACGTTGGGCCAGATCGTCCATCATTATTTTAGGCTCACGCAAATATGATGCCCATACAAGCACACCAACCTAAATCAAGTACTAATCGCTGTAGGACTATGCCTACTTTTTGTGTACATTGTTGTTAGCTAGAGAATCGTTCATATTAATTTATGTTAAGAAAATCCAAAGTATTTCAAGTGAATGTAACACAGAAACCCATCGTTTGAATAGTGCTACGAGTTAAAAAAAAATGGGATTCCCCAAAAGGGATGCGCACGGGGGTGATAAGCTAATAATTTTTTTTATGGGGCCTAACATTCATTGCAGTCCTAAAAACTGTTTTTGGCTCAAATTTAATCAAGTCATCAAGAGCGAGCTGAGCTTGGTGGTTTAGTGGTATGTACATCAGACTAGGTATCTGGAGATGTGGATTCAAGATGGGCAAACACAAATCTATTGTCAGATATTTTCAAAAATTTATTTTGTGAATTAAAAATATGTGAATTCTTCATATTTTTGGTGCCAATAATTTCGCCATAAATTTATGTATATCTGTTCTCTGTATATTTTTTAAAAACACTGATATAGCATTTTTTATATTTTCATTGCTTTACTTGCCAATTTTGTTTGTACCGTATTGCTTATCTGGGGCGGATGCAGTATTTAGGGTAGGAGCGCTACAATTTTGAAATCACAGCTGCAGTTAGGGCTCAAATGTAAACATTTGTTAAAATACTGACTGCTAGGTACCTAGAATTTGCATTTAATTCTTAAAATTATCTCTTGATATAATTTAGGGAGTGCGATCACACAGTCAAAGGACCTCACCCCTGCATCTGCCCCCGGTTATATAGTATTAAATTTTAAGTTTTTACATCTCTTTAGGGATGGGATTAATACAAGGTTGTCTTGTAAGATGTAATGCAACTCTCAATGCAAAGAATTTTATCAGTAATACCTTGAAACTTGAAACTTTCAGGTAAATAATTCTGATGAGAATTCTGTTTCCTCAGGTGTTTCCTAGCATTTTCCCAAGCATAATGATGTGGACATCAAGACCTGTGTGAAATTTAGCTCATTTAAGCATCATGATATTGTGTAAGCCCACACTTAACCCACCATAGTTCAAAGGATTCTGGTTTTTTCCATCAGGTGTTTTTTAACGTTCTCTCCAACATCATGATGTGGACATCCAGAGCTGTGTGAAATTTAGCTCAAGCAGGCATCATGGTAGCATGTAGAACTGAACCACTTTGAAAATCAGTACAATGTATTGAAAGTGTATTTCAGAATAAAGAAAGATTAAATAAATAAATGTAAGCTCACACCCAGCCCACCATAGTTTAGGCTAACATAAAAATACTGTAATTAAATACTGTAATAATAATGGAAGTAGCCTATTTTCAGGAATGGTATTTAGAAATGACGTTATGAGACTAGTAGTCATGGAAACCCTCCAAACTTCCATGGGAGACAGATAGATAGAAATTCTAGAAAAACTAGAAACAATTATATAAAACTCTGTGACAGACTATAAATATATTATTTTGTAAGCATCTAAGAAAGCATTTAAAATATCCCTGCCATGGATTCAAGCATCACAAAAGACAAATGGTACCATGATCTCTCAACAGCCATAACTGGAAATGCCACTCTCGGACAGATTAAAGACTATTTTTGTAACCATCTAAGATAACATCCAGAATATCACCGCCAAGGGATCAAGCTTCACAAAGGCCAAATGGTACCATGATCTTTCAACAGCCATAACTGGAAATGCCACTCTGGGACAGATTAAAGACACTATTTTTGTAAACATCTAAGGTAACACCCAGAATATAACTTCCAAGTGTTCAAGCATCACAAAGGCCAAATGGTAGTATGATCTCTTCAAGGCCCTGGGGAGGACACTGGCTTAAACAAAACGTAGATGCTCTCATACTCCTAATATCCACCATTTCCACTGAAACACTTCATACAGACTGAATGATGAATGTACATTAGATGAGAAAGCATCTAAAATATTGTACCATGTTATATTATGTTATAAGTTTTATTAAGAGGTTATCGTTATTTTAAAACAAAGTATGTTTGTAAATTTATATCGGACAAATACTTAAGGCCGAAATCTTAAGCATGTTTTGCAGGGCACAAAATTTGAATGCACAGAAGATTTTTTTTATATGTATTTGTAACATTTACAGTCAAATGTCCCAAAATCGACCACTTGTAAAACTGGAATTCATGCTAAACCGGACATTATTTTAAGTCGTCCCAAACTTATAGAGCCAATGCATACATGCCTGGGAGACTCAAACTTTTTTGATATGGTTCACGGCCAGTTTTCTTTCTTTCAGTTTCCCAAATATTCTCCCATTTTAGAAATAAAATTGCATATTTCGAAGTACATAGATTTTTTAACAATAAATACTATTACTGTAAAAACCTCAATATTTACAATATGGTTTGATTGCTTCTGAATGTGGACTGCGAATGAGTGATGACTGTTAGTCGAAAGATGTATGGTATCTATACGTACTTGTAGGTCCGATGTTTTACCCCATCAACTGGGGCCCGGATTTCGCCTCCTGGATGGCCATATCATAGCCACATGTCACCATCAGCGGTGTTAAGCGCCAAGAATCTTCTTTTTTATTTTATCGCCAATGTTGCCATGTAGGCTTATTTAAATTTGACACTCGAGAAATTGAACTATCCATGAAAAACCAAACAAAATGAATGGTCCAGAGAGTGGTGGCCTTTGGGAGAATTGACTAATTATTCTACATTGTTTGTTGTACAGTAGCGCGTGTTTTGGGGCACCAACTGGGGACATTCGGGGGAATACACACCCACAAACAGGGGATATCCCCGATTTTTAACTCGCGGAGATAACCCCACATAAGGTTTCCCTATTGTTTTAATACATTAATACTTTTTTTTTTCAATGTTTGAACATGTTTCACGGTTTACAGACGCTTAGTGTACATTTAAAAAAAAATTGTGTAAGGTTGGTTTTTTAAATACTTAGTCATCCAAAACAAGTATGTCTATACGTGATGTATATTGAATATATACATTTTTTTCTCCTTTTAACAAATATGTTAGATTTCACATAATTAAATTTTGTTTGATTTCTTATAAAGATGACATGATGATAGGTGAAATATTGACCTAACACTCCACATGTTTTATTTCTTGTTTTATCAAACATTCAAGTATGTTAATAGAAAACATGTTAAGTTGAGTTTTAAGTAGGAACAGGATTTTCACAGGAAGTTATTAATATTACACAATAATGTCACGAATTATTGTTACTGATATTGATCCATAAATAATTTTAGTAGACTATTTCCTTATATATATTTTTAAGTCAAATGTTCACTAATATTTAATAATTATTTAGCATTGCGGCAACTATAAGATATACATTTTAATAAATAGACTATTGTATATTTATATTATTTGATGTGAGAATAATTAAATGATAAAAAAATAAGAATTTGGTATGTGTATTGATTGAATAATTTTTTTTGTGGTATGAACATTGATGTAATAAAAAATAAATAGCCAGGTGGATATACTGTATGTGGGTGGGGTGGAGTTGAGGGGGAAAAGAGGCTTAGTCCCCTAAGATAACCCAACAAATATTTTTTTAGTAGATTGTATGACAAACGACCGATAAATACGTGCACTGTGGCTGCATAAAGCTCATTAAAAACTTCTAATTTGACAAATAATGTTGATAAACCTATATATGGCAATTGTATATCCATATATAGGTATAACATTATGTCATCATGACCATATATAGGCATATCAAAGGTTTTTATCAAATAAAATTTGATAGACTGGACTGAGCTTAAGGACCCATAGATGGAAAGTGGAACATATTAGTAGAAATAAGTATTTTTTTTTGCTGGTCAAAATAAAATCGGGTATGTGTCACCTTGTTCATTAATTAATAACTTCCATCTCAACTTACAATCTTGAAACCATCCCTGGTCGTCCCTCTTAAATTAAACAAAAAAAAAATGTTCCACTCATAAAAAATTTGTTAAGTCAAATATACTGTAATTTTGAGATTGCTAATGAAAAATGTCAATCTAGCATAAAAAAATAAATTTGATTTAAAAATAATTTAACTTAAACATGGTCAACTTAGCCAAGTACAGGGGAAGATTTAAGGGGTGGGGGGGTCTGCCCCCCCCCCATTTCAGAAAGTAAAATATATCAATTATTAACATTGTCTATAAAATAAAATTATTCAGCAATCACAAGACAAGATTTTACCCTTAACATACCCCTGAGGCCATTTCCAGACATCTGAAGACCAAAATTGACCTGGGGAGCATGCCCCGGACACCTCTAAAACTTTGAACCTCTATCGGCGCCATTCTCGC
>JAOTQE010073843.1:513-16591 GCA_025631205.1 Nesometra sesokonis
GGGTCAATCACCAAAATGAGGGGTCAATCACCAAAATGAGGGGTCAATCACCAAAATGAGGGGTCAATCACCAAAATGAGGGGTCAATCACCAAAATCGGACATCTATTGCCAAAGTTATGGAACAAAATACAAACAAATTTCCTTTGTATTTGTTTACATTGCCAATTTGTATATGCTTCTCAATACCTTCCCATGCGACAACTTGGTGGTTTTAGCTTCTGTATACCAAGTGGATTAACATGTTATAGCCATGCCTCACAGAATTTTGAATTATTTGGTTGCCAAGGTTTAAAATTTGGTTGCCCTCACAGTTTTTTAGTTGTCCTCCAATGTATAAAAAAATTAGTTGTAATTGACTTTTGTAATTTTGCAAGCCACCTGTTTTATCTTTTTTGCTAGGCCTCTAAGAGGCTTTTTCTAAAGCTCCTAAGATTGTTTGCTGGGCTTTGGTCACTTGATCGTTTAGCATAAACCAACACCTGGTTGCCTGTAATACAGTAAAGTACCTCCTAGTAATTTTTGGTTGCCTCGGGCCATCGGCCAGCCAATTTTGCTGGCCCTGAGCACACTCCATTTTTGTACACAGTCAATTGAAGTAACATGTTGTTGTTGTTGGCAGTTTGTTAAACACATGAATTAATTAATCAAATTATTATTTATTATTACAGACAAATTAAATTATCAACATTTAAATGAAATTTAAAGTAGAAAGGAATACAAGCAATATGTTAAAAAGATTAAAAATCAATTCATTATTTTTTACTATTTACAAATAACATTAAATTATTCATAAATATTTTCCCCAATTTAAAGTTAAAAGGAATATATATATAGAAATTGTGTTAAGCATTTGAATTAATCAATCAAATAATTATTTTTAGCATTTACAGACAAATAAATTATTCAACTATTTTCACCAATTTAAAGTATAATAGAAAAAGTCAATGTGTTAAACGGATGAATTAATCAATAAAATAATTATTTTTAGCATTTATAGACAAAGTAAATTATTCATTAATATTTACACTAAAAAGTAGGAAGAAAATAAAGTTGCTACAATTTTAATTTGATTAAGCAAATTATATTTATATTAACTTTCCAAAAATTGACATGATAAGCCAAATTTCACACTGCATACGATATTTTATTTTTAAAAAAAAATAAAATCCATTTGCCCATAGTAAACTTAGAGCACTTTCAGACGAGCTTTTTTTCACACTGTTATTTACCGGTAAACCAATTGCCTGGTTTTCAGCCAAACTTGTGTTAATTTCAGACCGCTCGCGGCCCCTCACAGATTTAACACGTAATGTTGTTCTAATATGGCTCAGTTTTGGAAAAACAAATAGAAGAATTAATCAACATTGGCTGCATTGCTATCTTTTGCTAGTCATCCGGTGTTTGTAAATCGGAGTTTTGCGCGAACAGACATTTATGGATAAAAAAATTGGTTTTCACCCTGTTTATTTTTCCTATTCTTGCCCAAACAGGCCCAGAATTGTGTTTAAACCAAACTCTCTGAAAAACGAAACAAATTTACAGCCCAAAAGGATGTTTAGGGAGCATTCAACTATTATATATATTTTGTTTTGCCAGATTTGACCACCCTTCCACCTTGTTGCTATTTTTACTTTTAGCTTGACCACCCCCTACCTGTGCATGCTTCAATATGCAGGTTATCGATTTTTAGATAGCCTGCATACAATATACATACATAAAACCCATCTTGGACCACCCCTACCCCTGTACACATTTGTATGCATTTTAATACACCATCCCACCCCGACCCCAGCCCTCTTAGTATATGTAATCGTTGAATTCCCCATTAGAAGAATTTAATGTATTTGAAAACATTGGATTCTCTGCTTGAATGAAATGAAAATGTAAAAATTTTGAAATTTTTCTTGCAAAAAAGTCTAACCACAAAATGAGTCTCATGTTAGAAAAATCTAGTTATGGTACCTTTCGAGCAAACTAAGCTGTAACAGTGTAACTTTAAATGACATTCATTGGATAAGTAATTCAAAATATACAAGCATTTGACATTTTTATGTATGGAAACAACATTTTTTAGGAAAAGACAACAAACCAATTAAAAAATAAACAATTAAAAGACTGTAAATCTCAGAAAATCTGCATGAAGGACTTTTTGGTGCATGAAGGCTGACATAAAAAGTATAATATAAATATAATACTCAACTAAATTTCTCAAAAAACATGACTTCAGAATTATTTTGGTGATTATCTCAATTTAATCTTACCTACGATGCGACTCATTTTGTGGTGTGACCTCCCAATATATTCAATGCAATAAAGTGACAGCAAACGGACATTTCGAAATACAATAAACAGAGACTTTGATCTCCCAACTGTACACTTTTTAAATGCATTTTTTTTTCAAGTTTTGATCTTTTCATTCATTGATGGATGTACAGCTCTTTTCCATTCAGTCTATTGAATTTAGGGTTGATCATTTTGATAGGATCATTGTGTGATCGATATTTCAGATTAGAATAAACAGATTTGTTTCAACTATACTGTACATATTTTTTTTTATATTTCCATCAATCTTTTTATCTTTTCATTCATTGGTGGACCTGCAGTTTTTTTCCTTACACTTTTGTATTGTATTGTCTTAGTTACACGTACAGACATTAAAGTGACAAACCAACTTGTCTTTCCTTTTAGGTCGGCCAGTCTGACAGGATCGATGTGGCAACTGCAGTCTCCGTTTACACAGATATAGCTGTAAGTAAAATAATATTTTTAATTAAAACTGTCCAAGCTATCAAATATATTGAACATGATTATATCTATATATGGTAATGATATTTCTATGTATGGTCATTGGTTTGGCATCATCATTACCATAAAGCATGTAAAAGTTTTTTGTCAAAGAACGTTTGATTGGTCTGAACTTTAAGCTCGGTCAAGACTATAAAATTGTCTAACTTTGATTTGCCTGTGTTTGTTCAGGGTTACAGACAATCGGGCCCACGCACGATCAGGCCAAGACGATCGGGCCTGATTTAATTGGGTCTGATCGTCCATTAAAATGTGCCTGATCTTCTTGCCGTCGATTGTCGCTGGGTCTGAACGTCTTTATGTGAATGATGTGTGGGTCAACCAATCAAGTAAAATTTGCTAATTTAAGGCATAATATAACATTTTTTAACTTCATTTTGTAATTAAATGAAAAAAAATAAATCTTCAAGGTTTTATGGTTTAGTAATATAAAAAAATCATGTTTGGAATGAGATTTTAATAATTGCAATTTAATTGCAACCAAGATCTATAAATCTCTCCACACAATTACTTATTGACCTAGCTACTAGGTAGTTCTCTGTGGTTCTAGGTAGATCTTCCTAGTAATTTAACATGGTAGACCTACTTAGTTGGTGGGTGTTACTTTTTTAAAAGGTTATGAGCCCACATAAGCTAGATCAGTCTCCTGCTGCAAATGTGCCCAATAATTCACTATTTATGGACCTTGTTGCCGGACCAAATTTTGTTGCTGTGCTTAATCATTTTATTTCAATGATGTCGTGTAAAGAACTATAGATCAACCTATCATGTAACTTGTGCTACTAAAATATATGAACAAATATATACACAGTTTTATGTGGCTTTAATAAAAACAATTTATGAAGTTAATTGTCAGGCACAAAAATTGAGCCTGATCTTTTCAGCATAGTCCTGATCTTCTGTGTTGTTGCCATTCATCCTAAAATTGTTAATATTTTCCAATGAAAGTGTTAATGATCTTAAAAAATGAGTTTAATATTACCTTTTTATCACTTTTAGAAATTTTGCAGACAACTCAGGAAAAGGAAAGAAATGGAATATGATATAATGACGGGGACAATACAAGGTTGGGAAGGGGAAGTAAGTAAAATGTTAACCTATAAAAATAATTTAACTAAAACTCTGTGCAATGTGGTACAAGATTCATTCCTGATGATGACACAATTTAAGTCGAAATCCTGTTACTATGGTATGTATCTCATTGCTTGGATTATGTATTGTACTTCCTTACTTGAAGTTGATTAATGGACCTTTCGGATCATAGGGTTTAATCGTCTAATAACATAAGTGGTCACAATGGTACCTAAACTATTTTGTATCTCAAAATTGTGCTTTAGTAGGATTTATAGACTTAAGCCTCCCCTAAAATTGACAATATTTTAAAGTTGTTTGAAACTGCCAAAAAGCACTGCATGACGATATTGGCCAAATTGTCTTTACCTTCCTTTCTTCGAAAGCTTCAACTCAAATTGTTACCTAAACTCTTAAATTCCAGCATATCACCCGAAATCTGCACTGTTTACCTGTTAAGTAACATATTATTAAATTACCCTCATCCCACTGAAGTGTAGAAAGATATTACAATGAGCTCCATCTGTTTGTCTGTCTGTCTGTCTGTCTGAGATTGATCTTTTTTTCACTGCTTGCACTACCCATTTAAATCCTCATTTTTACTGTAGGACCTTCAATTATTTATATAAATTTAGAATTTGATATAATTAATTTATTTTTATTAAATTATGACCTTTATAGGATGACATTTAATACTTTTGTTGGTTTATTAATTGAATATATAATATCTTACCTAATTTAATCACCTACATTTCATATTGTGTATGCTCCCATGCGTACAATAGATTTAATTCATTGTTAGGTTAGAACAATCCTAGAAGGCTTATCAGATTCTATTTCAAAAGTTGGTTGGGCGGAAATTTGTCATATCGTCTGGCTTGTTACCCCTAGACAATAAAAGGCTAGACAAATATCCCAACAGTGATAGTAGTAAACTCCACAGATCGTGCTAGTTACTGAAGCATGAAATTCATACACTGGTCACTAGAGAGTGAAATTTATGCACATTTATGTCAATTTCTTACAGTTAATTGCCCAAATGTTGCGCATCATTAAGGCTGCTATTTTATGTTATAGCTCAAGTATGTATAATATTAATAATGGTATTGTGATATAGAATTATCAATTCATTTGATTTTGTATTGTTATCTTAATTCAAAATTTAATGTAATACATATTTAATTATATAATATTGAATGCCTGTGAGAGGATGCCGAAAAATATTTTTCAAGCTGAGAGTTCAACATTTTGCCATTTTTCAGTATCGCCCGAAAATAGGCATTCAATATTATAATTATTCGATATAGCTTACTTGTAAGTACTGATTTCATAACAGTTTATAGAATAGTAGTGGCATTCTAGCTTGGTTTTTGATGGGCTTGTCTGCCAATCCCGAGGTCCTGGGTTCAATCCTGACCAAGTGCTATGATTATTATTTTCACGACAATGCCACTGCCTAAGCCTTACATAATGAGTCTTGTTTCATAAGCATAATATCCATCCTGTTGGCATATCCATCGATTGGCATTTACGCTGTTAAATGTGGATGAAATAGAAAAAAGAATAGGCGTACTTTGCCAGTGCCAACTTTAAACTTTCATTTTAACAAATCCATGCATTCAGTCCATGCCTGTACTACATGGCCTCCAATTGCCCTTGTTTCGTTGTTACTTCTGGATGATCTGTTTCATAGACAATTCAATGGTATTTACCTAATAACAGCTGTTTGGTACTAATAATATAAAACCAGTGTTTATTTAGTGTTCATCACAACCTGATTCTGTGGAATATAATTAATAGTATTAATAATTGTAGAAAGGAAAATTTACCATGGGACAACAAAGGTAGGAGTTATAATTTTAAGAGGTTGGCATAAGTAATTGATTAAGTGAATTTGATGGATATAATTATTTTTGAGGATGATGCTTGCCGGCTCATTTTGGTTCAGTCTACCCAGCTATATAGTGGATACCAGCAAATTGCTGGGAAGTAACTTGTGATGGATTAGTTTCCCATCCCAGGCCTCGAATTTGGGCTTGGGGCAAGGTCATTTTTGCTTGTTTTAAAGAGGTACAACAGGGCATCAGAGACTTGTACAAATTGTATTCTCATGTATTACTGAAAATAAGGGACACCAGCAGGGTTCGCAAAATCGGTTACCCAACAGCCCAAGGCAAGCAAAAATTTACATCGGGAAACCAAAAATTATAATTGGTGTCCTAATGCCCGACCAGGTCTTTGCTCACTCAAGTCATGATGGCGCTCCCTCCCCCCCCCCCCCTTCTATTGGTGATTGGGAAGTACACGGAGAGACAATTCTTTAACGTGCGCATGAGCCATGTTGTACATAGGACCAACGGCTTAACATCTCATCCAAAAGACAATGCACTAGTAACTTGTAATTCGACCCTCCAGTTGAAACAAGGAGAGTGGCGTGGTGCTTAATCGAATCGTGAACCAGCAAGTCACGGTTCAGTGCACAGCACTGTGATTTTCACCAGCACCAATTGAGCTAAATGCCACTTTCAATGTGTTTTTTCCTCTATAAAGTTACTTATGTTTTTAAACACAAGATGCAAATGCAACGAAAAGCAAATATCTCATATTAAGATTTTATCAACCTCAACAACAAACATTATCTGTGAAGATAATTGCAGTATTGAAAATTTGTATGATTTTTATATTTAACGAAATGTCTGCATTTTCTTTCCTTTATTTCAGAATATTAACACGCTTGGAGGTGTCATTAAAATGTGGCAGTTCTCCCTCATCTTAGATAATGTAAAAGAAGAAAGAATATTCCTGCTTTTTCCAAATTTATTAGTTATTTTATCTCCAGATGGGAATATGAGTGGTTTTACTTATGAGGCAAGTACTATTTTAAACTTCCATGTGTATTTTTTAAATACCTATATATACAGTACTACTAGTAATTACAAATTGTAAATGAATGCTGCGAAGCAAATCTTAGGAATATTTGTGAGTCCATGTGAAAAGAGCAGTAAATTACTTTGATTGGGTTTGTAAATAATATTGGCCTCAAAATATTGTGGCTGACTTTAGGCATAAATTGAGGCCAATGTTATTCACAATCCTATTATGAGGCGCCACTTGTTACTAGAAAACTCGTACCAAAATCAACCCGTACCAAACACGATTCGTAGAGAACCCGTACCCAAATTTTTAGCCAAGTCGTTCCCAACTTGGATAACCTACTAAATCGAATACACTTGCTAGGGGCATACCGGCGAAGGTACGAGCAAAAATGATAAGGTACTGGCCTAAAAACGAGCATTTAACTGTACATGCCAGTCTACAACATTCATCGCCTCGCCTAATATTTGGTTCGTAAAACATTGCCCTCAGAATTTTGTGGCTGGCATATGGGCCGACGTGATAGGAAACCTAGATATAGAGTGAAAACGCTGAATAGTTTTACTCGATCAATAATACTACTAATACTATATGCATGGAAATGTTACGTAACAAACCTATGGCTCAAGTTTCTAAAGGGCGGTGCACACGTAAGGCAACAGTGCATCCCAAAAGTCACTTGTGCCGCTGTTGCAAATTAATAGCTTATGTGTGCAGTGAACTTTCTTTGCATAAACATTCATCAATTAAAAAGAGAAGAAAAGAAATTGAAAAAAAAACGAAATAAAACAATTTAAGATCTTGCATATGGTCAGGAACACCACAAAGGGACACAAACTTATTTTGTTTTTCTGTCGATCATTATTCCAAATACGGCGATTTGAATCGTTATAAACAGTTTAAAAATTAATAAAATTCAAATCACGATGGACCACTAAATTTCTGCAGTTCACTATGCTAAATGCAATGAAATTCATATATCTTCTCAACAAATTTAATCACCATAAAACAAATTTAGAGAACTCTCTCTCTCTCTCCAACTAAAATGTTTAAATTGGTTAGATAATTGTGTTTTATGTTCTGCAGCTCACAAATATGTAAAACATAAACAAAATATATTATTTCTAGACCCAAAAACTGTGAATTCATGCCAAGGGCAATGTTGCCTTGCAAGCACCCAACTTTAACGATCCGAATCATCAAAGTTGACCTTCATTTAACTTTGATGGTTGAAATCATTAACATTTTTACATCAAGATTAACTTTGAGAATAAACCCTTTTTCTGTCAATTGTTGTAAAAATCGTTTTCAAAACTAATGATCGAAAACACTGTTTTAGATCACCGTTTTTGTGATTAATGATCAACAGGAAAATAGGCTTTATGCTCGCATACATTAAGTTATTCGAAGGGATATAAACTTTGGATATATAGACAAATTTTCAGACTCTTTGATAAGATTCTATGTATCGATATTCATGCTGAGACACATGTTTGTAACAGCCCCAATTGTATTGTTTCATCTCCAATTTATGAGTGTTTATGATGGCAAATTACAGAATTATATTCCCACTGTTAAAGAACATACATAATCATTGAGGAGTATACGATCTTGTATGATCCAAAATATTATTACTGCGTATCACCTTACACTCCAAATTTTAATTAAAATTAGGAAGTCGTCTGACCTTTATGATATAAATTTTACAAGCTATGGTGTTCTTTTACATTATTTTATTATATTTTATTACATGCAGTATTCAATAAAAAGATTCATTTTCACAGGGGAAAATAACTTTACCAAATTTACGTTTGACACGGATCGACGATACAGAGACGTTAACAAATGCATTTGAAATGTCAAACAATGGAGCCGACAAGGTCCTTTTATCGGCGGCTACTTTAATGGAGAAAGAAGAATTTATTGATGAAACGGAACGATTGCAGAATCAAGGGCCGATTTCTCCATCAATGCCAGTTGCTACTCCAGTTGCGACACCATTAACAACACCGGTTGTTCTGCGTCGTGATAAAAAGCAGCAGGAATCTCAAATGTCAGATGTAAGTATGCCAAGTTTCTAATTTTGGTACCATGTACCTATAAATAAATGATCCGTGTTACTATATCTAACAGGGAGGACTTTTGGAAAAGGGGGCCGGTAGAGAGTGAAAGTTTTAGGGGTCCGGGGCATGCTCCCTCGGGAAATTTTGGACTTTAGATGTCCGGAAATGGCCTTAGGGGCGTGTTAAGGGATCAATTCTTGCTGAATATTTTCGTTTTATAGACAATGTTAATAATAATGTTATGTTTTACTTTCCAAAAGGGAGGGGGTCCCGGGCCTGCCACCCCCCTTAAATATTCCCCTTTCTAAGATATGTGTATATTTGTGGGTGTTTTTCCATGTCACATCCAACAGCAAGATTTCTCGGCACTTATATGATGAGAACTACATCATACTTTCTAATCCATGTCTCATTATGAGACTAGGAGGTGCGGTTATGAAGATTGTCATTCATCCAGGTAGATAACAATAATGAAGTATACAATAAAACTTATCAACTGGACTTACTGTTTATTTAATGAAGGCAACAGTATCATGTCTTATCCAAGACACATCGTCAGGCCGACTGGTCTGGCACCAAAAGGTCATTGACCTGTGACTGCTAGGTGGTGATGTCACAGGAAGTAGAAAACCTCTTGGGAATCTTCCCGATTACAAAGACTAGGAGGTGACGCTTTTAGGTTAGGAAATAGCTTAATGTTTGGCCAGATACACACCCAGGACCTCAGGATTAGGAAGCAAGCTTGTTAAAAAATTGTTTATAATCAAACATTTTATAACCGTCACCGTTTTACTTTTATAACTGTCACTAAAACGGGTCCATTACTTCTTCCTGTCTTTGTTCTACATGATAGTACATGAGAAAATACATAATATAAATTTATCAAGTGAAGGAGCCCAAAAAGAAAGCAGAGCTTGTGATTATTTGAACTCCTCATTAAAAGATTAATTTTTTTTAAATATACAGTATACACATTAAACAAAGACAATTTTTAAAGTATCATTGATTATAATATGCTGTAAATGTCAGATTTTTTTTAATACGATTAGCAAAATGTATTTTACATAGTGGCCACATTACTTAGCAAGTGAGACAATTCAGTTACATTATCCTGAAGTGTTTAGTGCAATTGCATAAATGCAGGTTCTAGTAAAATATAATTATACTGCACCATTGTGGAAATTTAGATAAAATACTTCTAGACCTCCATCTAGCCGGAGTTAAAAATTGATTTCAGATTTTGGGTACTTACAAAAAAGGTCCGATTTAGAGTGAAATCCAGTTTTCGGAGAGTTGTTTGGATAGTTGACTGTATATTCACTAAAAAAAGTGAAAAATTTGAAGTACAATGTTAATGAATATTAGACGTTTAAATGTACCGAATACTCAGAACAGTTGAGAATACTCACGAAAAAATTTGCACATTCTCGGGTGAGACTCGAACCCACAATCTCCAGGTAATTAGACTGGCATTCGTACAACTAGATCACCAAGCTTGCATTTAATTAGATATAATTTCTTTTTGCCCAACTGATGTGTGAATGTACCGAATACTCAGTACAGTCAGACCACTCGTAATAAAATTCGCAAGTTGGTCTCTTGTGGGACCCGAACCCACAATCTCCATGCAACTGTCCTCGCATCCATACCACTAAATTATATTATTAAAATTACAATTTTAATAAGATGGATTGTCTTTATGGCTGTATTTCATTTTTATCTGTTTTTGGAATATACCAGTAGAAACCTTTTGTCACAACTTTTAAGAGTTAGCTTTTAGTTTAGTGTTAAACTATCTCTGTATCAAAGTATAATGCATACTCCAAGCAATGAGATACACGCCATCGTGACAGGATTCAATATTTTGATATAAATTATGTCATCATCAGGATTCGACAAGATTCAATATTTCAACATAAATTATGGCATCATCAGGATTTCTGATATAATTGACATAATTTATGTCGAAATAATGAATCCTGTCATGATGGCATTTATCTCATTGCTTGCATTATACTTTCTTACTTGAAGTTGATTAACCTTTCGGTTCTCTGTATCATTTATGTAATTTATTATATATGTATGTGTTTTGTTTGTTGTAAATGTATTGAACTTTATGTATCTTATCTCTCTCTCTTTCGGAGGTTTTATAGATAATTTTTTTTTTTTAATTTCTAACAAAAAAACTATAAGACACAATGAAGCAGAGGAAGTTTTCTTTGCCAATAATTAAGTACTGTTTTGTCATTCACATTCCGTGCCAATAATCCATTAAAATATGATGTTAAATTTTAATGATGTGAACATATTTGGCATGAATTTAGTCAATTCGTATTGTTAAACAAATCACCTGACTTGTCAAACAATCCCACTTTGGCATGAAAACTTTATTTCTGTGAAACGTAATCAAATTTTTTCACTTCCTCTAAGTATGCTGAACAGCGTTTTAAACCCTTGCTGATAACGAGAGAAATGATCCTTATCTCTCGGGGGACAAGTCCGTTTTGCTTGACAATTTGCGGCTTGGTGCAGGTGACTTTCAGGAAGCGATGACACCACTGCAAGGTTGTCATTGTCGTAACTAATGCAATTGTTTATTTTTTGGAAAATTAATTTCAAGAGAAAAGTTTTGTTTCATCGAATTGCCTACACATCCTGTTTAGTCTGTCGCAGTTTCAAAATATAGAAATTGGTAGTTTGTGTATGTTTTGATCATTTAAGCCTGTTTTGGCTCGGTATAAAAATGGTTTCCACAAAACTTTGGCGAGCATATCTACAACAGGAGGTGAATGGTTTACTTGCATTTTTGGGTGAGGTAAGTTTAGGTTATAAGCTTGCCTCTAAATGGAAACATTTTTTCAGGTATTGTTATAATTACTAAAGCCAGTTTGTTTCACCACAGAGTCTCATCATAGGAAAATCCAAGATTGAGTTTATTTCTACATTCTAATAGAGCATAACGTAAGCTGTATTCTACACTTTAAATAATATTCATTGGATAAATAGATCCAAATATATGAAAATTTGAATTTTTCATGTATGGGAGTGTTGTTTTAAGAAAATAAATGTCGCATACAATTTTCTAAAATTAGATCAAAGACTATCAATCTCAGAAATGCTGATATAAACGACAATAGTGAGGTTTCGCAAATTTACGAAATACGCAAACGAAAACGGATACGTCATAAATTCTTGTAACATTTTAATAGAACGCCTTAAATATCTGTCACAGTTGGTCAGTATTTTATGACGATCATCAACAATTCATAGGTAGAAAATTTGATATATTTTTTAGCACATTTAGGATCTTTCAAAAATTGGAGTGTGACGTATCCGTTTTCGTTTTCGTATTTCGTAAGTTTGCGAAACCTCGCTATTGTCCTGCATGAAAACTGACCAAAAAGTACATTATAATGAAATATAAGTAACATAGTACTCATAATTGATTAAAACTAAATTTCTCAAAAATTTGACTTCAGACCGATTTTGTTGATTATCTCAAAATGATCTGATTATGCGACTCATTTTGTGGTGAGACCTCACATATTATTTATTATAGAGTTCTTATTTGGCGCTCTCCAAAGATTAGAGCGCCTCACAAATAGCTTTAGAAATTTAAAAATTAATTACAAAGAAAAGTTTTTAAACAACGTTTAAATAGAGGTACCGACTCCGTTTTTCTTAACTCAACTTGAAGCGCATTCCAGAGGCGAGGTGCGGCAACAGAAAAAGCATCGTCACCTGCCTTCCTTTTTGTTAAAAGTCTGGTAGAGTCATTAGAGGAACGGAGTCGATACCTGCAATTTGTTGAGACCATATCTCTATTTAACTTAACTAAATCAAAAAGGTACATAATATATTCATATTCATTGGAAAGTAGATCCAAAGATATAAGCATTTGAAGTTATCATGTAACATGGATGGACTTGAGAAAATAAATGTCGCATAAAATCTTCTAAAATCCAAAAGACTATCAATCTCAGAAATGCTGGTATGAATGACACTTTCTTTAATGAAATTTGACTTAAAAAATATTTTCTAATGAAACGTTAGTACCGTAGTTTTCATAATTGATTAAAACAAAATTTCCCAAGTTTTGACTACAGATCTATTTTTGGTAATTATCTCAATTTAATCTCCCCTACGATTCAAATAATTTTGTGGGGAGACCTGCCATATAAAGTTGATACACCTTTTTAGAGCATTGAAATTTGGCTGCATACTGTAAGTGGATCATGTTCTTTGTTTATGTAAAGGGGGTGACGTGACGCGTCCCCCTCTTCCACCGCCCATGCTTGGCAAAATCCTATTATTTCCTATTCAAACTTAATATTTGATGAATATGAAAATGAAAGTCATGTGCACTATTAATAACAAGCAAAACTAACTATTACTTGTTTTGCATGTTGTATTTTCATGACCCTATTATCATATAATTATCTTGTGTGGAATGTAGTTTCTCATTAAAATACTACTATTAGAAGAAAAGAGTTGACAATGGCCTCATATTTTGGAGTTACGGTACTGTGTTGTTTTTTTAAATAACTCAATCTGTTTATTTACTGTATTAAAGTACATAGTTTGTTGAGAGTGCCAAATTTATCCTGCTGCAGTTATTGCAGTAATTCAGTTACAATTGTATATTCAGTCAAAAGAGAAGTACTGAAACATGTCGAGATGAGAAATTTGTGTGTCAATGCGTAAATCAGAGAAAACATACTGGCACTTTGTTACTGTAGTAATTGCACAACAAATATCCAAAAAAAATTTGTAGAATTACTAGTTCTACAAGGAAAAGTTGAAGGGAAAAAACAAGAGGAAGACCACGAGTAAAGTCTTTGGAATGTATTAAAAACTTGTGTAACATCGATTCTACTACTGTAGCAGATTTTAAACTTGGCAAAAGGTCACCAGCATTTGAAGGTCTTGACAGCCGAAGCGTGCATCACGTATGGCACTTAAAAAGAAGTATAATGTTATTGATTCCTTTCATTGTTCGTGTGATATTTGACTTGTTTTCATTTGATTTTTTTCGGTCTTGTAGAACACCAAGGATAACCCACGAAAGTCCAAAGTGGACTTATTTCCATTGGGGTCCTTCTGGGAGTGATTGAGCAGTACACCGGGAGACAATCCCCTACTCTTTTTCGAAGAGTGCACTGAATTCTTTAACGTGCACATGAATCATGTTGTACACAGGACCAACAGCTTAACGTCTCATCCGAAAGACGGTGCACTAGTAACTTGTATTTCAACCCTCCAACCGAAATAAAAGAAGAGTGGCGTGGTGTTGAATCGTACCATTGACCAGTGAGTCACAGTGCAGCGCATAGCACAGTGATTTCTACCAGCTAAACCAACTGAGCTAAATGTCAGCACCACAATCAAAGGCATTCATTGTTTTGCAGCTTGTGCTAGGTAGAGTCCAAAACTCACATGCATAACTTGTAATCAGAAAAATGAGTATCTGAGCCAATTCAGTTGTTTTGGTTATTCCCATATTAACCATCAATTGACTGTTTTCACTCCTTTCTCTTTCCAGATTACAAGTAGAGTTGAAAATGCAAATAACACAAGAAACAACGATATTCCATCACCACCACCAGTCAAATTAAGAAGTGTTAGTTTTCTACGACCAGCACCACCTATCAGTCCGCAAACAGTATGGAGTTTACGGGGTGAAGGGCCAAGCAAGAGCCCCAAGGCGTCTCGTAAATTACTCACATCAGTCAAGAAAAAACAAGGTTAGTCACAACTTAGTCATTGTAATACGTAACATTGAAGAGTCTGATCTATGCAGCTTAATTGATCAAATTATAAGATTTTAACTGTTTTTCTGCATAAAAATTTAGGTATACATACCTAAGCTTTCAACCTGGTCTCAGGTCTTCATCATAGTGATGTTAAACGCATTGATGTCACTTCCTCGGCCCGAGAGAAGATTGTCCCAGATTTCAGGAAGTTGGAGCGGCCGCTGTCCCTGTTGAATGAGGGTTTCAGCATCCTGATGTCAATAGACACCTTTACGCCCCGTTTGAACCAATCAGAGTCCTGATCAATAATTCTCATTGTCCATATCAAAGGAATGTCCAACGTGATGTCGGTGGAGGTGTTGTGACACTTCCAAAGAAGTGCAGCTGGGTCTGCGGTGTTCCATGATCTGAGCTTTGAGTGATCGTTCGGTTTCACCCACATAGGATGCATCACATGGGTCATTATCTCCACCTTCACACTGAATCAGGTACACTCACCATTCTTTAGGGGGGGTTGGATCTTTAACGGAGAGTATTGGTGGGTTTTGAATGCAATTTTTTATGCAGAAAAACAGTCAATATCTTATAATTTGTATTTTTTTTTATGTGTACAAAATATCATGCGGCAAACCAAGCCAAAGTGAGGGATACATCGAAACATTGAAAATTGGGTTGTATATAAAAAGTGAACAAAAATCATATGATGTTTCCTTGCAAAATTATGAACAAATCAAAGTTCAAACATTTAGAATGTAAGTTTTGAGAAAACTGCATCTGAAATTGTTTTATCAGTATGCTGTGACAAAGCAGGCTCATTTTAAATTCTATTTTTTGTTCATATATCAGAAAATTGTTAATTTATGAAAGTTGAATGTTCAAAATGTATGTTTTTGAAATTGAAAAAAATTGATAATTTTTTTGTTTCTGTGGAAACTAGCTTTGCGACTTACTCCTCCTTTGGCTTGGCTCTGTCACATATTCAACCCCCCTCCCCTACACACACACTTATCAGGTAGCATTCTAAGATCACAAATTCAATCATTCAACTTTTAACAATTCAGATATTTATTTTGTCAAAAGCGTTCTAAAAATCATTTTGCAGGATAATCAATTAAAAATTGCATTCCAAGTCGATGTTTTGGAAATGTATGATCAGCAGAAAAACTAGCTTTATTTATTTAATTAAAAATTTTATTTGTTATGAAAACCAGCATGTGAAATTTTCTTCTTAAATGTAAGTTCTCACCACAAAATAGGTAGGTGAGATCAATTTGAGAAAATCAACAAAATAACTCTGAAGTTAAGCTTTTGAGAAATTCAGTTTTAATTAAGGCCAAATAAAAAAAATTGTTGTGTTGGCCACGTTTTGAAAAAATAAAAAAATGGGTAGGTAGGTCGGAAAAGTTTTTTTTTTTTTTTTTTTTTTTAACCCAAAAAAATGTTTTTACGCGTAAAAAGAAAATACACAAAATACAACAAAGAAATTCCCCTAAACGACTCAACATCCCTG
>JAOTQE010073854.1:0-16590 GCA_025631205.1 Nesometra sesokonis
TTTCCACTGTCTACTGCGGATAAATTTGTCTAGGCCTAGACCCTATATCGTCGTCAGTTAACTTATCGGAGTGCCTAGGCTAGGGGGCCTAGCCTTGGCTCGCTTGTTACGGTGTAAACATGACAATTGTCAGTGACGTCACTTTGCTAAATAGTATTTTACTATATTGCAAAGTGATGTCATAAAAGTGACGTCACTTGATAAATTGTCGATATTTTGCAAAGTGACGCCAGCAAGCTGAAATAGTAGGAATATTTTTAATCACGTGGCGCTCTTTCAACCAATCGGTGAAGTTTAAATGTTTGATGTTGAATATAATAAGCTTTATTCACACTAATAGTTTTCATTGTTTATATTTTAGGTCACGGAGTGGACTAGCCTGTCACAGGTCTTATGGTTGGATGAGTCATTTTTATTGTTTGATTGCTTTTTAGGCGCTATTGACATCCCATACTCACTTATTTTAGTTTAGCCATAAGGCCTGCTAAAGTAATTCATACTTGACCATTCGCACCCAGAATACGGGCGCCAAATCATATGCTTGATTGAGTTAAAAAATCATGTGATACCATTGCATCACACATGCTTATCAAAGTTTGGCATTCCGAATTGGGTCTACCCGAGGCCTAGGCAATATGATGAAGGATTGCAACTGCACGAGAAATAAAAACTTTTATAGGAATAGGACAAAATTACAATCGTGAGAATACATTTTAGGTATAATTTGTTGTTTGGTAGTCCTCTCAACAGGTGGTGGACTTACTCATTCATACAAAATGGAAGCATTGTGGTCGAACAATTATTTCAATCTGCCTACTTTCCAAATACGCAGGGGAAAGATTACATCATCCTGATACACCGGAGAAATTTTTTACAAGTCGCTTGTAAAGATTATTAGCGTAGACTGATTGTGATCATTGGTGAATTGCATAGTTAAAAAATCAACCAGATACAAGCGACATGGGGAAAGTCTAGAAGTTGACCATACAAGCTCACTCCTGTAGTTGTTGTTTTTGTTGCGACCACAACTTAAGCGTCCAGTTGCTAGTTTATAATCAAGCTCATGTTCAATTCCCTGTCAGAACTTCACTAGTATAGCATGTACTCGTATCTCAATGACCTCCGGCTATGTGCCATCATCCTAAATGGAATTTGTTTTACTAATTTTTAGAAAATAACGACTATTGTTGACCATTCTTTTAAGGAGTGGCGCTGTAGCTTGGTGGTTAGCATGCCTACCTTCCAATCCCGAGGTCCTGGGTTCAAACCTCCCTTTGAAAAAAATAACTCTGTTAACATGGTAGATAATGGTAGTGACAAGGTAGATAATGGTAGTTAACAGGGTTAACCCTATAAAAACTACATATCAAGGGATACTACCAAGGATATGGTCAGCAATGCTCTACATGTACAAGTATACATGGAAAATACAGACATTATTTAGAATAAACCATTAAGGCATTAATAACCACAACAGACAGGTTAATTATATACTACCTGACTAGGTAGTTCTCTGTGGTTCTTGGTAGATCCCCCTAGTAATTTAACATGGTAGATCAACCTAGTCAGAGGGTGTTATTTTTTTTCAAGGGCTGGCTGAATGCTAGGTTGGTTCCCATGAACAACGCTACTCCCCAAGCCTCATGAGATTTGGTTTAGAAAGCATGGCGTAGATCTCATCCTGTAAGTGGAGAGTAAACTTGCTCTTGGATGTGACACGAAAAAATTAATTAAAAAAAAATTATCTCATATTACAAGTTTCCTAATGTTCGTTATTTCCTTCTAAAACCGTTGTATTTATGAGCATCAGTTGGCTGAGAGGGTAGAAGTTTTGACATGGAATCTTCAGTTACAAATGTAAGTGTCCCATCATGAACTTATTTCCTCCTAAAACTCTGTTATATTGTTGAGCATTATTGATCGGTAAGATGTTTCACTTGTAATCTGAAATTACAGGTTCAAGTCCAGTTGGTGACTACCGTTTCTCACAAGTATCCACTTGTTCATTACTTTCTTCTAAAACTGTTAGACTGATTAGACTTAATTAGCTGACCAGGTTCAATTCCTCTTCACAATGAGTGGCATTTAGCTGAGTTGGTTTAGCTGGTGGAAATCACGGTGCTGTGCTCTGAATCATGACTCGATGGTCCACAGTTCAATTCAACTCTCCTTGTGTTTCGGCTGTAGGGCCAAGTGGACCTTAGAACCTCACTCATTAGCTGATCCGCTACATTAGGGGTTAGCTATTGTTTTTGTACAGAATCTTTTTCTTATTCTTGTTTCTTTCTGTTAATTTTTGTGTAACGGATTCCTCAAAATTTACTCAACGAATTAACATCAACAGGTAAGCAGGTAACATAGAACTTGGTCTGGAATGGTTACATGAAGCACTGTCAACAGTGACACGTAACGTCATGTACGCGCAAAAATGCGTTTTTCTTTTTCAAACGTTAATAACAACCCAACTAATTATGTTAACACTTTATATTTGATGAACATAAACTTCATGATGACCTAGAACGTCACATCATTCAAAATGTCATGCGCGCTGCATTACGCGCATAAACGCGTGTTAAATTTTTAAAATGCTCGAAATGAAATTCTGATTACATTGGAGCACGTTTTAGGAGAATAATAATTATATATAGTTTTAAATGCTTACTTCCCTATTAAAACTGTATACAATATATTATTTTTCGCTTCTGGAGTTATGCAAATTGCGAATAACGCCTCAGGCTACTGCACTCGGCGACTTTCGCCTCAGGCGTAGTCGCAGAAATATGAAATTTGCATAGCAGATGATGTTAATAGTATAAAAGCAAGCACTATACAGAACCAATTCATTCGATCACTGATCTTGCTTGTATAGTTTTGGATCAGTAGCCGCACTCTAATGTTCAATCGCCTTGTATAGTTGGTTGTAGAATAGGAATATTAGCCCGGTTTTGTTGGTTAAATAAAGGTGATGTCGTGCAGAGCACGAACAGTTGGTGACACTGACCAACTTCAGCTACTGTGCACAGCTTTTCGCATCTTATTGTCGGATGTTTGAAATATTTCCTAATGAGTTCATTGAATCCTACAAAAACATTTAATTATGATCTTAAAATGAATTGCCTAATTCGCTTTTTTCATTAAAGCAGTTTTCCATAAAATGACATCATCAGAAGGATCCGTTCATAATAAATCGAAGCAATTGGACTAATAGAAGATAATTGAGAATGTTTTTGTGCCCACACACTTATCGATAATTAGGCCTATTACTCCTATGAAAAGTCACGTAATGCATTAACGATGAGAAACTCAAGGTTGGAGGCAAATGGTATTATTCAGAATTTAATTATTTTCTGTCAGTAACAATTAATGTCTATTTAAACCTGAATATATTTGGATTGCATTTTATTTTGAAGAAAAAAAATAGACATTCTGTAAAATTTCCAATAAATCTTGCAATTTATTGCAACTAGATGACACTCTGAGAGTGCATACCTCTGCCAACGACTTGACTTTTGAAACTGACCCTTCAAATGACGGTCACATATGGTATACCTGCCAATTCGATCGACCTTGACCTTTGTCCCTGCCCCTTCAAAATCTCATCACCACAAGATCTTTAGTCAATGAACAATTTGGCCAAGTCTCAAGAGTTTCTAATAAAAACTGTCACTTTTAGTCTGTTCTCAAACAAATAAACACACAAACACACAAACATAAGCTCCCACTTTCTTGGCAGAGGTAATGATAAGCTAGACATGAATTTAGGATGCAACTTGCGACAATACATAAAATATGTTAGTTTTATGCATGAAGTACGTTTCTGAACCATCCTGTCGCATAGCGTTACTGGGTTTGGACAATTACATTCATGATCTCGACATCTATTTGTAGAAATACTGATGAAGGAAATTTATCTAATGAAACATTAGGATAGTTGAAAACAATGTACTGTACAATTAAAATTTAGCCTAGCTTTTTTTTATCAAATTGAGGCTATAGCAAATGCTTTAAGCAACAATAATTTTTTAAATATTTATGGACTGATAGCCTAAAGTCTTTTCATGAAGTCGGGCAGTGACTTCAAAAATGAATTTATACATAATTCTAGTTTCAATGAATGACCATGATTTTAATGCGTATACAGGCTATTTTAAACATCATAGCCTATGTAATGACAAGCTTTTATAAATTTAGGCAAGATTGGCAGAGGGAGGATGAAAAACACTCAAGGACTTTACACAGCAGTGGGTAAAACAGGTTTGATGATGACGATGATGACGATTACGATGACAATTGTGATGATGATGATTTTTATGATGATTATGATGACAATGATGTGAAGGTGATGGTAGTGGCTACGAAGATAACGATGATTGTGAAAACGATGATCATGATGACAACTGTGATGATGATGATGATGACGACGATGATGATGATGACGTGACTGTGAAATCATGATGGGCCTGACGTGACGTTGATGATGTGATTGTGACAATGCAAACGATGACGATTGTAATAATGATGACAATGATGATATGTTTATGATGATGGCAATGATGTGAAGGTGGCTACGAAGATGACGATGATGATTGTGATAAAGATGACCATGATGACAACTGTGATGATGATGACATGATGTAACATTATGATGGTGAAAACATGACATTGATGATGTGATGGTGACGATGATAACAATTATGAATGTGCTAAAGATGAGGAAGGCGACGATTATGGAGATGAAAACGATGGGATGGTGATGTTGATGGTGATGATGATGACAACAATGTGATGGTGATGATGATGATGATGATGATAATGTTAACGACGACAACGGTGCCTCTGACGCCGGCGGCATCGTCATCAACGATGAGGATGATGATGATGATGATGTTGATAATGTTGATGATTGTGATGATGATGACGAGGATGATGATGATGATGATCAGGGATGTAATTATACTGGCCGGAGGTGGGCGGGGTCACCCATCCTAAAAATGTTTCTGCCCCCCCTCCCTAAGCTTATTTTAAAGCCTTCCCCACAGACTAATTCCAACCTGCCACCCACTCTAACCATATGAAAAAGGTAAAATTGTATTTAATCATTTTACCACCCACCCTTACATTGTTCCCAGCCACTCTTGGATTTTTCTAGCTACATCCCTGGGTGCTGATGATGATGATCCTGATGCTGCTGCTGATGATGATGGTGATGATGATGATGATGATGATGATGATGCTGCTGGTGATGGTAATGATGATGATAATGACGTGAACGATGACAACGGGACGACGATGAGGATGACGACGACAATGATGATGATGATGATGGTGATGGTGATGATGATGCTGCTGCTGTCGACGGCGACGACGACGACGATGATGGAGATGATGTTGGAGATGGTGGTGATGGTGAAGATGATTTTGACGATGTGATGGGGATGATATAATAATGATGATATACAACAATAAAAAAGAATAAAGAAAATGTATTGTGATAAAAGGGAGGAAACACAATGTAAATAGGAATATGTAAAAACAGGAAAAAAAATTCAGGAAAAGGATACATAATAAATGTAAAATCCAAAAGTAATGATGAAATGATAATGCCTACAGTGAGTATACAGTTTGATATTCATTCTGGCAGTGGGTATGAGCATTCTACTGTATAACCTAAATTTAGAATTTTAACAGGAAGCAGAAAAAATGCATTATGTATTGTATCACTAGTACTACAGTACGTCATAGTACCACGTAGTATTTATTTTGCTCCTAGCAACTACCAAAATTTACATTGAACATGACAAAAATCAATGTATAATAACGAGTTTTCGCAACTTTATAAAATACAAAAACGAAAATGGATACGTAATATATTATTGTAATATTTGAATTGAACACCTTGAATATCTATCACAGTTGATCAGTATTTTTCAACGATCATTGATTATTCGTAGGTAGAAATTAAATATATTTTTTTAACACACTTATCAACTTTTAAAAATGTAAGTGTGACATATCCATTTACATTATCGTATTCCTTGAAGTTGCGAAATCTCACTATTATGAAAGAATACGATGAATAAAGTATCACAAAATGTCATGATCACATAAAATAGATGTATTATATAATAGATGTAATAATTATAGATCTAACGTAATTTATAGTTACCTATTCGTCGTATTACGTCTTGCCCTTTGAAAAAAATAACACCTTCTGACTAGGTAGATCCACCATGTTAAAGTACTAAGAGATTTACCTAGAACCACTGAGAACTACCTAGTAAAGTATTATATAATTACCGTCTGTTGAAGTTATTAATGCCTTAAGGATTTATTCTAAATAATTGTTGTATTTTCCTATGTATGCATATGTACTTGTAGAGAATTGCTGACCATATCCATGGTAGTATCCCTTGATATGTAGTTTTTATAGGGTTAGCCCTGTTAACTACCTATATCTACCTTGTCACTACTATTTTCTACCATGTTAACAGAGTTATTTTTTTCAAAGGGTGATGCTATATGTTGTTTTTATATTTGTACTCTCAAGCAATTCAGTTTTAATGCTGCCAAAAATGAGATTGAATAAATATTTAATTGAATTGAATAATTTATCTGTATTGAAATATAAACGATGTATGTAGACCTATATTTCAGAATGTTATCTATCAGCAGATACAGTGTAATTGACTCATCATTCATTTACTCAAACCACAACATTTTTTTAAACTACATAAAAAGTTGAAGGTTCGCACGATTTGTTCTTGTTAGTAGAAAAATTTTCTTTAATGCTCTGTGTTTCGAGACGGATCTGCAGACAATTACAAATGTACCAAAAGTAGTAAATGAATTTTCAGACTGAAATGAAGATAGAAAGCAGAATTAATCGGGCTATGTCAAAATATTGAACTCGTTTTTGACTCGTTCAATATTTCGTCACAGCTCATACAATATTTTCGGTATCCCTTTGAAAAAAATAACACCCTCTGAATAGGTAGATCTACCATGTTAAATTACTAGGGAGATCTACCTAGTACCACAGAGAACTACCTAGTAAAGTATTATATAATTATCCTGTCTGTTGATGTTATTAATGTCTTAAGGGTTTATTCTAAATAATGGCTGTATTTTCCTATGTATATTGTAGAGCATTGCTGACCATATTCTTGGTAGTATCCCTTGATATGTACTATAGTTTTTATAGGGTTAACCTGTTACTTTCTACCTTGTTACTACCATTATCTACCATGTTAACAGAGTTTTTTTCAAAGGGATCCCCTCAAAGGCATTAATTATTACATAAGTGTATTTTTTGAGGATTATTGTGAGGAAGCTTATACATACCTGCTAATATTTGTAATGTTGAAAGCAGTAGGCTGCCTTGGTAGTTTCTGTCCACTTTGGAAGAAAATCAACACGGTGCCCCAGTGTCCTAATCTTCTTGATTTTTCAGCTGGAAAGCAATATAAAAAAGGTCATTTCGCCCATTTGCCATTTCTTGATGAGGTTTAGGTATCACTTCACCCAATCCTTTGCCCAGTTAGGATGTTTTGAGGATTTATTGTAGTTTTTACTTACTTTCTAATGTAACATTTAATTTTTAGTAAAAGTTTTTTTTATCAAAAAGCGGCAGGATTACCATGTAAAAGTGATATTTTTTAGGTCGGCCAAAAAAGTGGAAGCCCATTGCCGAAATTATTACGGTGGGTATGCTCCATAGAAGATTACTCTTTTTTCTTAGATGAGCATTAATTACACAATTAACAAGAGCAACTGCTCACCAGGTTTTACTGCAATTTTGAGGTGTAAAAGCCATCTTCCATTGATTACTGTACCACTAGTGGGATACATCACATTAAAAATGTAAAAATATGTTTGTAGTTTTGACAAGGCAGCTTGGAAGAAAAAATTAGCTAAAACCTATTTTAAATATTTAAAATGTCCATATGGACACACCCATTTTTTCTAACCTTAAGCCTGTTTTCCTGTCGATCGTTAATCCCAAAAACGGCGAATTGAATCGGCGTTTTCGATCGTTAATTTTGAAAAATGACGATTTTTACAACGATCGACAGGAAAAGGGGTCACTGTCGACGTTAAAAAAAGTTTGACGATTTGGATCGTCAAAGTTACACCGAGTTCAACTTTGACGATTTGGATCGTTAAATCTGGGTGCTCTCGAGGCAACATTGCCCGCGGCAAGAATTTAAATGTTTTGGGCCTAAAAATAAATCACACATTTTGTTTATTTATTAAGTTTTTGGGAGTTTTAACTTGCCTCAGAACATAAAATATACAATTATCTAACTAATATATAAAAATTGCAGTTGAAAAGTTTGTTAAATCTGTTTTATTCCGATTTTAATTCGTCGCGAATATTTACAAATTTCGTTGCGCACAGCGTAGTAAATAGCGAAAATATAGCGGTCCGGCGTGATTTGAATTTTATCGTTAATTTTTTTATAACGATTCAAAACGCCGTTTCAAAACGGCGATTTTGGAATAACGATCGACAAGAAATCAGGCTTTAAATTCTATCAACTGGATACCTTTTCAGGCTGAGGTGGAATTTCCACCTTAGCTATCTAGGGTAGTTTTTTTTGTAATTTTTTGAGATGCAAGCTTATAATGTGTAAATAGGCATATGATATGATAGTTATTCTTTCTTCATTTTTTTTTCTCTACCAGCTATTAATGGTTGGCAATCAGCAGTGGTAGCAACCAGGTTTCAACTAAATGATTTACAATCCAAGCAGCCAGATACTGAACAGTCTGTACTTTTGGCAGAGAACAATGCTGTTATATTAGATTCTATGGCACAGGACACACTCAGGTATGTTAACAAGTTCATTTTGCTGCTTTCCCGCGATGTATACAGTATTTATGTCAAAAAACATCTATCATTCTATTGTTCACATAAAAATTACTTTAAAAAAACAAAAATTAGGTAAAAAACCCTTTCAATTTAGTGATTCCCTATTCAGTAATGTAGTGTTCTCTTGACTATGGTTTTAGCCATCAAATTTACCGGTATAAATTACAATTTATCAATAAAAGATTTCTTTGCCCTCCTTTATTCTTTAGTATTACAGAGAATACAGATTGCTCATAGAGGGCTATAGTTATGTAGATATTTCAGGTAGGGCCAAAACCTGCAACCCAAAAGCAATGTCTGACAAGTTATGTATTTTGGTCAATTTATCAGTATAAGTTTTTCTTCAATTAGGAGAACACTGTGATGTGTTTGAGTGCAGGGGCGGATCCAGGATCCACCAAAAGGGGGGATGGCACTTTTCCATTCCGGGTGGGCGTGGTTGGCAATTTTTCTGACGAGCAAAACAAAAAAAGAAAAAGGAAAAAAAAAAGGAAAAAGTCAACTCCCCTGGCTCATTTAAGATCACGCTGGGAAAATTTAACAAAAGTGTTTGAAATAAAGTTATGGTAAAGTGTGCCACCGTTAATCCTTATACAGTAAGTAGGCATTCTTCCAGCTGAATATAAACATTTCCTAAGCCACGAGAATTTAATTTAAATTTAATTACTACAAGTAAATCATATTTTATTATTTAAAATTTATTAGGGGTCACACAGACATTGTGACCCTCAAAATATTACCAAGGGGGTCACGTGACCCCCAGGAACCCCCCCCCCTAGGATCCGCCACTGGAGTGTCTTAAGCCTCACTCACACTGGAGTTATTTCAGTAAAATTAAAAGAGTCGTTGGTTAGTTTGACTAGAAAAGTTCTTGCGGACAGCCTAGAAAATCTCACTCCTTAAAACTCCGTCTGTTGATTAGTTTTCCAGAGTGAAATAGAACAATTAGTTGTGACGTAACAGATAATTTTCGCAACATTTCAACAGTGAGGTACAGTAATGCCGGAAGACAAGTTGCAAAGTGATGATTTTTTTTTTGTTTTTACTCCAATTAAACCGTGGTAAATAATAGGATAATTAAAAATTTTGAAAGGGTTGTGCTTGAAGTACCAAAAACACATTAAAAATATAGCTCACATAAATGGAAAGATCAGTCAATTTCACATAAGAGCAGGCACTTTGTAATGTGATTTTTGATTTAGGGTTTAAACACAACCCTTTCAAAGTCTGTAGTTTTCCTATTCTTTAACATTATATAATATGAGTAGTAGCCCCACTTTTTGATTTAATACTCATTTTGGAAAATGTTCCCTCATTATCTCATTGTGCAACAGTTTTGGAGCTCTATCTGTGAGGTCATAACTAATTGTTCTATGCAAGCTTGTACACAAGGCACATTCCAAAATTATCCTGTAAAGAATCGAGCAGTACTGGGTCAGAAAATTATGTTCATGATCTCGACAAGACATATTCAATTATAGAAGTACTGATGAAGAAAGCCTATTCTATGGTGACAGTAGAATTGTCACGGGACCAGACTTAAACTTTGACTTGAGAGATATCAGAGTATAGTTTGAAAGATGTTAATGATATTTCATACAATGTAAATTAAGGTTTTAGGTTTATTATTTATATTTTGATTAAGATGATAATATATGCTGTAACTAGTATCTGTTTGAAAAAAAAATTAAAAATGCCATTAATGTTTTTAGTAAATGTTTAATCACATAAACTATAGTATTATAGATAGAAGGAAGTAAAAGAAATATGTAACTACAATCCGTAATATACAGTGATTAAAAATTATTGTAAAATAATTATATAAAATTATGGCATTATCATCAGGGGTCAAGATGCCCGCCTATCACATTGCAAATTCATTACTGAACTCGACCCATCCATAGAAATAGAGGTAAACCTTCATGATAAAATTTTAAAAAGCCATTAGAATAATAACACATTCCCATTATTTATCTCCGTCTGAATATTTATTTCAAAAAGCAAACATACCTAACATTTTTGATCTTAATAAATTTAATATTTTATGTCTCTTTTATAAATACCTGGATAATCAATTACCACCTCAAATTAATATCTTATCACCTTGTAATCCATCTAGACGTTACTACACTCAAAATATGATTGTAAGTACCTTTTTCAAAACTCAGTAAAACTAACTTTTTTTAACTGCCAAGGCCCCATTCAATGGAACAAACTACCAAGCTTCATTAAAGATAAATGTAATTTTATTCAGTTTAAGAAAGAAACCAAGAAATATTTTTTTATCCAAATACAGTATTTAACTTATCCATCTTTATTTATAAAGTTCCACATGTGCTTCTTGTTGTTCATTTTTCATTTTTATAACCTTGTTAAAGGGTCAACTATGACAAGTTCAATTCAATTCAATTCACATTTATTTACTTCTTATTTTCTTAGTACTGTATTACAAAATGAAAAAAATGAAAGATAATATATTATTATAATAACAGTCAAATTAATTGTAAAGAAGAAGGCAAAAAGTGCCAGAGAAAATTGTAAAAACCTTGTGATGGGCCAGCCTAAAACAAAGACAATACAAATAAAACGGGACAAATTACAACATAGTACAGCAATAACTCACGACACAGGACATGTACGGCGTTACAAACGGATAAAGTACAAAACGACAACCGAGAAGTTAACGTACACAAAAAAAAAAAAACCAATACTAGACAGAAGATCAAATTCAGACCGATTCTGTATAACACAAGTATCGATATAGTAGGATAAAATTAATAAGTTGCGACAACATAATTTTTTAGTTTCGAAGAAAATATTTTTAGGGATTCAGATTCAATTATTATTGTATTTTGTGTATCTGCATTTGATGAAATAAATGTCGTTGAATGAATCCGTGAATGATCGTTTGTTACAGGAGTTTTCAAACAGCTCAAGCAACAGGCCAGCAAGCAGTTGATGTTATAAAGTACTACGAGGGTGTTGTGTCTACCATTTCCGAAGCTCAGACAGTGCTGCAGGATTCCAATGATTCAATTGCTTCCACAACAGCATTCCTAGCTTCGGTACCCATTGAGTCTCTTGCATCCGATGCCAACTCGTCGAAGGTTCTTAGTAGAGCAGTTTTAGATGTGGTTGAATTGAGGACCACAGATATAAATGGTAAGTTAAAGTTTGTTAATAAAACCTAAATATAAAAATCTTTGTTTTGCCCTTGTCCAAATGACCCAAATCATGAAAATCAGGGTTGCCATTTTTTTATTATTTTATTTATTTTTTTTAAAATTTGAGTCTCATCACAGAATTATTCTCATCACAGAATTATTCTCATCCAAAATTGAGCTATTTGTAACATCGAATAGATTATTTCACTAAGCTGTAAATGAGTACCTGGTTGAAATATACCAGGGGAAGTTAAAAAGGCGGCATGGAAAGGAACTGGCCACCTTACCACACAATGCCGAGGCTTAGTACAATGAGATCCTAACAGCTCATTCCCCTACGTTCAGTATTGAATATGGGACTACCTTTACCTTTAATAGATCATAATATAAGTTGTATTCTAAACTTTAAATTACATTCATTGGATAAGTTGTTCCAAAGATATGAGCTTCTAAAATCCTTCCATGTAAGAAAATTGAAAAAAATACATTAAAAAAATCCTTAAAAATTATCAAAAATTTACACAATTATACTATTAATAAGACTATATGAATAAAACAAAAACAAATTGCAGATATACTGTGAAAGTTACCTACAAAAATATAATCCTGACCAACCTTAATTTTAAAAAAATGCTGTGCAAACATAAAGATTTTGTTTTTTGTTTTAAGCCGGTCAATCACTGCGTCGGGCACTGGTTGCACAAATCGTCGCTCCCTGTTTGTGTGGATAACGGTCTTCTACCCATTGGCCGATGGTTTTTTTCAGTGATTTCCCAGTTGAATCACTAAAATAACCATTGGCCGATGACTAGAAGAGTGTCATCGCATCTGGCAACCACACACACACGGAGCAACGGTTTAGTCATGCGACCGTCGCACAATGCAGTGAATGCCTGGCTTTAGGCCTAATAATGATGATAATACAACCATCTAAATTGTCAGTACAATTATCTCACCATGAAAATCACAATAGAGAAATTTTTTTACTTTACTTAACATTGGATCATGAGACCAGTAAACGGAATGCATAATAAACTAAAACATTTATGTAAAAGTCTAAATGGAGTAAACAACACGGAAATATGATGAAAAATGTTAGTCATGGTCTCTAGAATATGATGATAAATAAATAATTCACTTACTCTAAGTGAATTATTTATTTATCAACAGTGAGATAATTTGGAGAGAATAGCTAGGATGACATCTTTACAGATAAAACCTATAACTACCGTAGCAATGAGGAATTATTAACAAAATAGTTTAGACTTAGGGCCTGTTTCTACTGAAACACACAAAATAATTGATTAAAAGTAATCTGTATTTTTATGAGTGTCCCTCGGTCTGCCCGCATTGCAACTTATTTTTCCCCTTAGTGAAATTGGTTAAATGTTCACCACCTTGGTTGATAATTATGTCACCATTACCCATAAATGAGGAGCTCTCAATTTTGGAACGAGTTGGTTGGATTTGCTAGTTTGTTAACATTAAGAACCTCAATTTTTACCGCTTTTTTCTTGCGGTTCCATTCAGAAGCATCGCACATTTTTGCAATGTTATTTCTTACAATCGACACTTTATACACGTTGCCTCTCTCCACCCAGGAGTATTAGTGGGTATCTGAGAGGTACAAATGCCATATGCGCCTTGGCAATAAGCACTATATAAAAGTCACATTATTATTTTCTCCATAGATTTAAACAACACCTTGACAGAGGCGGATAATGGCATAAAGGCATCAGAGGAACTATGGCAAGATATTGAAGCTAATATAGATAGCCTTGAGCAAGATGCAAATGATCTGGTGCTCCTTGCTGCAGGTAAGCTTGGAAATATACTTCTTTCGCAGTTTTAACAGTGCATGTCCGAGATCAAGGTCAAGGTATAGAAGTGGCGCTGTGACTGTAATTTCTATCTTTGTGGCGGTGCAGTAAATTAATATCATCATTGAAGTTGTGAATTCACTCCAACGTGCTGCTGCAAGAATAGAAATTATGGCCGCTTCGCCGTTTCTATGACTTGATCTTGATCTCGTAAAAAAGCTTATTGCCGCAGTGGTTGCATTTCCGAATTCCAATTGAGAGGTTGAGACTCGCGTCAGTTTTTTGTGTGCTTGGGAAATACATTTTACAGATATTGCTTTAGTCTACCTGTACAATGGGTTCTAGCAAATCATTGGGAAGTAACCTGTGATGGACTAGAATCCCATCTAGAGGGAGTATTACACTCCCATCCACTTCACACTACAAAACGGGAAATACACTCCAGCCCTATGAGCCTTCAGCTGCAGGGGTGGATCCAGCAGAGTTGAATAGAGTGGGCCCAATGCGATGTGTTGATTCTAGGAGCCTATGGCCCTCCCTGGGCCAATTTTAAAACAATGTGCGTTTCCTGGGAGACAATTTTAACAGATAATTTATTGCAGACAATGAGTTTTTCAAGTTAAAATAATATTAGTCCAACTCAAATAGGGGGAGGGGGTGGGTCCCCCCTTGGATCCACGCCTGACCTGGGAAGAGGATTTACTACTTCTAAAACTGACCGCCCTTCGGACTGTTCAATTTATTTTTACTTTTCAGTTTCGTCAAGTTCAGGCATTTACCTCAGTCTGCTTAAATGGTGATAACTACTGTACTCTGCAATGAATTGTGGATACTGGCAGTCCCCGGTCCGAAAACACATGCCACTCTCTTTGTGTTTCAGGTGCCAGGTCACATAACGAATAAAGTGTGCCCTCTATCTTAAAATGCTGTACCCTCAACTGTGTTTTATGATGGAAGGGCAAAAAAAAAATACGCCAGCAAGGAGTTAACTAGCGCTTAATTACGATAAATTTAGGATGATATATGCAATTGTTTATTTTAAAAGTACCGTATTTATTGATTAAATATTATTCTAAGCCAAGTTATGGTGTGAATGTGTTTAAATTTTAACAGAAAATCGGGAGATTGCTTTAAAAAAAATCAGAAGACTGCTTAAAATTTTGGGAGAATCTTGGAAAAACCGGGAGGGTTGGAACCTCAGTAATATTGAATCATACTAAATTTGAGCAACGTTGTCTGTTTGTTCCGCTACTCCTCCCAGGTCCTTGGTCTGATCTCCATCAAACTTGGTGGTGTTCCCATCTTGGCCAAACCTGGTGGAAGCATGTAGGTTCATGACCAGAATTTATGACCAGAATTGCCAATGATGGGTCATGGGTCAAAGGTCAAGTTTACAGAAACGGGGTAAAATTTCAAAGTTATGTGACAGGGTAATTTGACAAGTCGTTTAAAATTAAGTAATGAATATTATTATTATTTGTAGATCCCATGATACAGCCACCAATCGATGATGGGACATTAGATGCCCTATCTGCATCAGCTACCTCATCCTCTGTTATGGACAACTCTGTGATACTTGATGCAAATGTTTCCGCAAATGCAGCAAAAATTGCCCTCATACAGGACACCATTGAAAACTCTACGATGCTCCTAAATGAAATTCCTCTCACTGGTAAGAGTACATAATTTTATATTTGTTAATCATCTTATTGAGTTAATGACCATGATGAAATTTGTCTACTGCGGTTACTGCAGTATTCAAGTGTTATCATGCCTACTGAAGTATTCTAGTGCTATCATGTCTGCAGTTTACAGAGGTAATCCAGTTCCATCATGGGTTACTACAGTTTCTGTAGTAATCCAGTGCTATCGTGTCTACTGCAGTTACTGCAGTAATCCAGTGCTATCATGTCTACTGTAGTTACTGCAGGAATCCAGTGCTATAATGTCTACTGCAGTAACTGTAGTAATCCAGTGCTATCCTGTCTACTGTAGTTACTGCAGTAATCCAGTGCTTTTATGTTTACTACAGTTACTGCAGTAATCCAGTGCTATCCTGTCTACTGTAGTTACTGCAGTAATCCAGTGCTACCATGTCTACTACAGTTACTGCAGTAATCTAGTGATATCATGTCTACTGTAGTTACTACAGTAATCCAGTGCTATCATGTCTACTACAGTTACTGCAGTAATCCAGTGCTTTTATGTCTACTACAGTTACTGTAGTAATCCAGTGTTATGTCTACTACAATTACTGTAGTAATCCAGTGCTTTCATGTCTACTGCATTTACTGCAGTAATCCAGTGCTATCATGTCTACTGCAGTTACTGCAGTAATCCAGTGCTTTTATGTCTGCTGTATTTACTGCAGTAATCCAGTGCTATCATGTCTACTTCAGTTACTGCAATATTCCAATGATACCATGTCTACTGCAGTTACAGTGGTAAACCAGTGCTATCTTTTCTACTGCAGTTACTGCAGTAATCCATTGCTATCATGGGTGATTCTTCGTTAAAGCGTCCAAACCGTGTCGCCGATGTTCACAGCACCCAAATGAATTAAAAATAGGGCTTTTTGGTAAATTTAATTCTATGTAACTAACCTTCAGTCATAGCAAATTAAAAAATACACAAGATTTTAAGCCATTGAAAGTGGTTTTTGATGGAAATATGGCCGCAAAATATGGTTTCAGGCCATTTTCGCGTGTCGCCAAGATAAAATGCATGTGTTTAA
>JAOTQE010073865.1:0-16587 GCA_025631205.1 Nesometra sesokonis
CCAGGATACTGTAAAAATAAAATTGATGAATTTGAATTTATCCATGGTTAGCAATTGCTTAAATATTTGATAAAATCTACTTCCTAAAACGATAAATTTGGCTTATATTTACAGAAAAACAACATATGCCCGTTACCATGGCAACGCATTATTATTTTTTCTAATATCTTAGATTTTTACTTTTTGCCTCAAATACAACATATTACCAAACTGTGAAGGAAATCTATTTTTAGACCGTGGCCACTTTTTGTGGATTTTGGTCGATATTTACAGACAACCTCTCTTAAATAGAATACCGAGAACACACCCACCTTCAACTTTGACCTACCTGCTGGGGTGCCTTGCCTGTTGGGGTGGGTTGAAGAGTTTACACAACTTCTGGTTGTAAATATATCAATGTGTTTGAATATTGAATTAAATTTACTGCTGTTTATTGATGAATTCAAAAGTTTGATCAGAGGTCAGTGATGTAATGTATGTGACTCGGCAATTTTGCAAATCGTTCATTCAAACTTTGGAGGTGCTGTTGACTATATAGCAATGGGATACAATATATAGACTGGTTGTATTCTGGACATGCGAATACATTTCAGGCCAAGTACACTTTTGGCCTATGTATTCAATTGAAGTCGCCATCTAATTGTTAAAAATAATAAATCTATGATTATTAAAGAATTTCACTGCCATATCCAAACAGTAACTTATGCTTGCATTTCATATAAGTACTTAAGTATGCTAATGGTTCTGATAATATGTCTGCACAATAACTGCTGAAGAAGATGTCACAAATACTTAATATTTATTTGCTCAAATGAGGTGAAGTAATGTGAGTTTGTGCAAGACTGGTTGTAAGTGCTTTTTGTAATTTATGAAGCTTATACATGTTAACATTATTTTCTCTATAGTATGTAAAAGTTGCATGTGAACCATGTATGTATTACAGGAAAATGTCACTGTTATATGTGGCAGAGCCATGCCAAAGGAGGCATAAGTCACAAAGCTAGTTTCCCACAATAGGCATAAAAAAGAAAATGGTCAAATTTTTCAATTTTTTTTTATCTCAAAAACATACAGTTTGAACATTTACCTTTCATAATACATTAACAGTACTCAGCTATATGATCTAGAAATGTTAAAAAATGCAATTTAAAATGACCTGCTTAGTCGCAGTATATTGATAATAAGCTATTTTCAAATGCATTTTTTCAAAACTTACATTTTAAATGTTCAAACTTTTATTGTCCATAATTTCGCAAGGAAACAAACTGATTTTGTTGGCATGCTAAAGATAATAATATGCACTTTCATGATCTATAAATAACTCAATTTCAAATTTTATCGACTTATGCCTCCTTTGGCTTGGCTCTGCCATGTATATGAGGAATAATAATTTTATGTTTAATTTATACATGTGTATACTATTGGTGCTTTTATGTCCACGCAGTAACCCTTGAAGTAGCATACCACAAATACTGCCACTGATGTGATGTCCAACCATCTAGGTGCTAGCTCTTCATCACAGACATTTGATGTTTAGTGAAAAATGTTTTATTTTTTAAAATTAATTTCATCCACGTTCAGCAGTGTAAATGTCAATTACAGGATAGATATAATATATCATTCTTATAATCTAAGACACCTGATGAGTCTTTGACAGTGGAATTGTCGTGAAGATAATCCTGGTGCTTGGTCAGAATCGAACTCAGGACATCAGCAAGCATGTTAACCACCAAGCTACAGCGCCACTGCAAGGAGACCCCTTGTGGTCTTGCTCAGATCACATTTTATGTTGCTACCACTATAACTGTTGGTGAATTGCAAATTCTGTTTTTTTTAGTGCAGCCTTTTTCATAGTGGTGTCATGATATGGCAAAATACTTTTTTTAGTTATGGACATTTCAAATTAAAAACTTATTTTATATTGACTATGTTCAACACATTCTCAGGGGTGTGTGTGATGTTGTTGGAAGGAAATTCAATAACATGGTTGTAAAATAAGAAAATAATTATTATTTTATTTTTCATACAAAGAAAATAAATTTGAAATCTATCATTGATTTTGTGTCTCATTGACATGTGGATGTTTGAGAATGGTAAATGTATAGCTAGCATGGTTAGGTGCATCTCAACAGGGACAAATTTAAGGCTGATGAAGTGACAAATATTTGAGACTGGAGAAGTGGGGACTTACCAGTGATGGATGTACCAGCGGACTTGGAATTTGGATGGATTTGGGACCGGCTGACTACTGTGGATGGGACTGGTGGAGAGGTGAAATTACTTAATAATCACAGAATTGTGATCGGTGGAGTTGGGCCTTGGATGGTCTTGGGACTGGTGACCAGCAGGCTTGGGATTGAGGAGGTTAAGTTAGGGACCAGCAGACTTGAAACTGGATTGTCAGTCTAGGGTGCCAGTGCAGAGGCACATTTAGAAGGGAATTAACATCTTTAAGCCTCCTGGAATTGACCCAACCAATATTTTTTGTTTAGAATGGAAAACGTCTTTTAATTTAAAAATACAATATTAATGTTTGTTCACTAGTTTGACCACGCAGTAAACTTTACACCATGGTTTGACTGACTTTCTTATGCCTCGATCACTCCAGATGGTGGTGAGCTCAGAGATCTAATGGAAAAAGCTTTCAGGGCAGATTAAGGGGGTTTCACCAAGTGCCATGGCAATTCCCAGGTTTAAGAGGTCTGCCATCAAAGACAGATTATACTGGGAAAATCACAAAATACGGCAAAAAGCTCTTTTTGTTTGTGAATTCAAATAGAGAACTTGTCATGGACTTATGTGAAAAATTGGCTATATAGACACTGGCCAACTCTGTAGCAGAAACCTGGATCCACCCATGAATTCAGTACAACAGAGGCTGTTGAATAATTTTGTGGATCTGTGATAGATGCACAGACCTGCACTGCTGCAGCTAGTTATTGGTTTTAGTCACTGTGCTGTGTGCTGATTGAAGAATCGCTCATCCCAAGTTTGGTCGAATACATCATCACTTTCCTTGTGTTTCGGCTGGAGGGTTAAAACCATAGATTTATTATTTACGGCTAGATGGTGAACTTTACACTATAGAATTGTAGTCCCATGTAGGCACCTACTATTTTGATTTCGTCAGCCTTCGTCACAGACATAAATAATAACTGTTTTACAATTACTATATATTTGAAATTCTTTTGTCATACAAATTATTTACATATGTCACATATATTTTGTGTTTCAAAGTCTTTATATTTGGGTTAATTTTACTTTTTTACTGATAAATTTGAAACTTCTATCTTTGCTTCTATGAAAGATTGGGGGCGCAATTTCAAGGTAGCAACATCGTTAGAACGTAACACAATTTGATTGGTTGGATTCCAGAATAGCAGGCGAATACATGGAACTGCACTTTGGGGCTATGTATTCTGTGGAAAATCACCATCTAGCCGTAAATAATAAATCTACGGTTAGAACGTAACACGATTTAATTGGTTGGTTTCCGGAATAGTAGGCGCATACTAGGAACTGCACTTTGGAGCTATGTATTCTGTGGAAGTTCACCATCTAGCTGTAAATAATAAATCTATGGTTGAAACACAAAATTTAATACAGTCTTTTGGATGAGATGGTAAACTGTCCCATGTACAATTTAGCTCATGTGCATGTTGAAGAATACTGTACAATTGTCCGACGGTGTACCCAACCACCAAAAAAGGACCCCACTGTAAATAAATCCACCTCATACTCTTGTGTTATCCTTGTGTATCACAACACTGAATAAATCAAATCGGCTCATGAACTTTTTAATAAATTAGAAAAAAAATCACACAAAATACAAATACTATGTACATGTAATGTATTTAATCAAGGAATGTTTATCCTTGTTTATCCTTGTTTATTCTTGTTTATCCATGTTTATCCCTGTTTATCCCTGTTTATCCCTGTTTATCCCTGTTTATCCTTGTTTATCCTTGTTTATCCTTGTTTATCCTTGTTTATCCTTGTTTATCCTTGCATGCTTGTGAGCTATAAAATGGCAACATTCATAGAGTACATAACATGGATTTCTACTTAAACATAAACAAATAATGTTTGCTGCCGAAACTGGGAGATACAAGTCAAAAGCCATCATTATCTAATAACCAGTGGCATCATCATATATCATCATCATATATTTCGGTCAGACATAAATAAAAATTTATTTAAAAATTTGTTCCTGAAAGGATGCGAAAGATGTAAAGTAGGGGTAAAACTTTTTTTTGCTTCTTTTAAAACTGATAGCTCTGAAAGCTTAAAGTTTTGCTACACAAAATATTTGATGTAGATAGGGCCTGTTTGACTATTTAATGCACCCTTCTTTATAGTTGAGTTCTTTTTAAACAATTGCAAAAGGTGCTAGAGTCACAGCTATCTAGTTATGAGAGCTTGTTTTTATTCCTCTTCCTATTATCTTTCTTTTTTGCCAAGTAAAAGTTGGATTCCCATCTGATCCAATTTTGGTTCAGAACAGCTAATAATTAATGCTGAAAGTAATTTAAGACCATTTAAAGATGACTCTAAGTAGGCTTTTATATTTAAAACTGATTACTGCTAAGACCGTGTGTGACGCCACAATTATAGCTGGCCATACTGCTTATAGCAATCCTCCCCTGGATTCAAAATAAAATATACTAACTTTAAAAACAGGTTCATGTTTTGCTTTTATAAAGTATTCACAGTTTAAAATTTTCTCTCAAATACAATGTAATGAATAAGCTAAAAATAAATCATATAAAAAATGTATTTCCTCATTTTAAAGTGTTAAATAAAAATTATTTATGCTATGGTATTCTCTAAGTTTTCTTAGTTTATTTTCATCCCAAGTCAATGTACAGAAAATAAACTCTTCCAAAAATAACCCTCTGGAAACCAGAATTTCTTACTAAACCGGATCTTTTTCACTTTACCCCAAACTCATGAAATCCAATGTAAACTTGACTCTACACCAGAAATGTCCAAGCAAAATGGCTAGTCTGAAATGTGATTTGGTCTGGAAGAGTTGCTATACTTGGTAAATAACGAAAAGTGCAATGTTTGAACTGAAAGTTTAAATCAATACAGTTTAACCCTATCACTGCACATACCTGGTAGTATTGAGTACATATAAATAACTAGTACTGCACACACCCAGCAGTATTGGGTATACAAACAAATAATTCTTAAAAACTCATTGAATGTAAAAAAAACCGTGGGAAATCCAATATGGCTGAGATGAAGTCACATGACTACATTATGCAAAATTACCAAATATTCGCCACTGCCATAGGGAAAAATTTCACCAACCCTAACACACAAAAATTACCTTTTTTATTTAGTGTTTTTTGCCAAATGTTTAAAAATCACCCAGTTTCCTTAAAATATGGTCAGTAACATACAGCTGTGAAATGTTTAAAATGAGCAATAGTTTTTTTTAATTTTATTTTTTTTAATAAAAATGTATTTAAAAGGTTATTTCTTAAAGCATGCCTTTGATAAATTCATTCATTTCTGTTTAATAGTGTCTGCTACTTTTTCAACAACATTTTAGCAAAATCTGCATTTGTCATTTTAGGTTTTATTGGTACGTCAGCTTTCTCTGTAGTTTCCGTTTCCATAGATTCAGTCTTTGCTTTTGTAGGTTTGGTTTGTTGAGGGCGCTGTACAGCTCTCGGAACAAGTGCAATTTGTGTTCTGCCTTTTCCGCGGGGCCCTGTAATACCTCTGAAAATATTAATAATTATTAAAAATTTAAAATATTAAATGTTAATTAAATTTAATTACTATTATTTTAATAATTATCAAAACAAGTGCTTCTGTATTCAAATAGCATCGTTAGTCTCTAATGAAATAAATTTTATTGAATTACCATAAAACTTCCAATACAAATCTGTGTTTTAGGTTGGGTCATTAGAGTATGTATTATTAAGCCTTAAAAAATCTTTGTTGCACAAACACAGAAATTTACCAAACTTGAATCAGTCAGTCGGAAAATCTTTTATCTTTTTTGATGGTAGGTACTTGTTACTGCATTTTCAATAATACCTTTTCTTAGTTTCAATATTATAAATTTTGGGATAGTTTTAATTATTTTTTATAATTTCCAGAATAATACTATTTAATTAAAAAAATTCCAGGATTAGCCAAAAAATTAAAAAAACGTGAATACTAAAAAAAAGTTATTTATATGGTAAATATGACATTTATTTTCATGTCTATACACGATATTGAATTTAATTTTGAAATAAACTTATTGAAATAGAAATAGAAACACAATTTTCAAGTTTTTAATTCCCCTGATAATTTATTAAGATCAGGTCAATTTCAAAATTAATGTTGATTATTTTTTTAGTCATTTTCAAGCGAATATGCATCTTTAACTTACTTGGCTCCAAGTGATATCTGAGGTGTAGGTGCCTCTTTAGGGGCTGACCCTGCTTGTGGTTTTCTTGTTGGTGGGTTGCTAATAGCAACTGAAATAGTGTGTTCACCCATGACAGTGCCATCAGCTCCTAATACTGCAGCTGATGCTTCACTCTAGAAACGAAAATAATTATATAAATGAAAAAAAAATACTTAACAGCAATAAAAATATTAGTATTGCAGAATTTTATTTAAATTATATTTATTTCAATATGACTGCTATGACCAAAACAACCTCAAATATTGTTGAGTAAAAGAAAAACTGTAACAAATTCACAATAAATGTACACAATGACTTTTTATGGCTATATTAGGTTGGTTCTATTTCCCCAAAATGATGAGGTAAGGGAAACTTTAAAGTAGAAGCTGGAACTGCTGATTAGAAATGTGACTTTTATTCATCAAAGGCCTTAATTTGCATATTTAAAATGACCACCCTTATTAATAAAAAATTATAATATATACTCCAATCAATGAGATCACCATTCCTGATCATTCCTGATGACATAATTTACGTCGAAATATTGAATCCTGTCATGATGGCATGTGTCTCATTGCTTGGAGTATGTATTATACTTCCGTACGTGAAGTTGATTAGTGGACCTTTCAGACTTATTAATAAAACAATTTAAAATTGAAGACTATCACACAGATATGAAACATGAATTTGGTCTCAAATTGTTCAAAATAGCGTTTCTGCAAATCTTTCTGATAAACTAACAGAATAAAAAACCTATAAAATCAACACACCACACACTGAAAACCTGAAAAACTTTATTTCAAGGTCAGAGGTTTACTTGGTTTTGGGGATGTTGACAGTATTACAATAAGTAGTTTGTGCAACAGGACGGGAGGAGAGGACGGTGTTGCATGCTCAATGGAGCGTGAAAACGTAAACAGGCTTATACATCATGGAGGAATAGCCCAACATTTGACTCAAATGTTATTTTTAAAAATTATGTTAACATACTGTAAGCTTTCTTTTTGATATAAAAAGTTTATAAAATATTAACATAATGTAAACATGTTGGGACAATCCCATAAAAACGGAAGGCGGCCATATAATGCAAAACTTAATAAATATTTAAAACATATTATATATATATATTTAAATATTATCAAGCTTCCACTGTCATTAAAGCATTGTTTTCTCTCATTATAATATCCCAAATACCTGAGAAACATACCAATCTCCCTTATTTCCATACACTTGGTCATGCATGGTGTATATAAACCACGACTTGACCACTAACTCATTATTTGGTGTTATACGTCTGATCGTGCGGGCTAGTCTAAGCCCTGCTCAAGCTGGTCCCACCATTTTATTTTAACACTGTAGCTGCACTGATGAGCCCTAGAGGGCGAAACAGCCGTCTGCAGATACTTCAAATTAATTTCAATTTAAATTCAATTTACATTTTATCAATATTGATCAGATTTTCTCCACTGTTACATTTTAAATAAAATATTAACATAATGTATGTTTCGAAAATTCCACTTTTTAAATTAGAATTATGGAGGTTTATTTAAGAAAAAACATATTTTGTTGATGTTTACAGTTTACAGCAAATATTAAACTTTGTCGTTCACCTAAAAACAGGACGGGAGTACAAGAAATGCAAAAACCTATGTGGTCAACCACGGCATTCCTGTCATCTAGCATAAACACACAATTACAATATGTAGTACATGACAGCATTAGTTCTGTTTATGATTACTAACCTCTTTCTCATATTCAACAAAGGCTAAGCCCTTTGGTACACCACTACGATATGTCACTATCCTGACATCTTTCACAGCACCATACTACAAGATAAAATCCATTAAATATAAGAATTATTAAATAAAATTAAAGATAACACACACAAGAAATTGGAGTTTGCAAACCACAAGCACTTGAGAATTAGGAGTGTGGTCAATATGCAGTTTCTACAGCAAAGTAGGAGCTGTAGTAATGTTGAGGTTAAAACAAATCAAATCATCTTTATTGCAACTACATCGTCTGTTGATTGGATGTTACATATGTGACATAGATTATACATTTACTTTACATCATATTCAATAACACGAAGTAGAGTGACCAGTGATGAACAAACTACCAATAGTTATATGCCCCATAATTGAGTATGAATTTTTTGGATCTCTCTGTTTTAATTCTAGATAATGAATAAGATAATGTGTTTCTTAGTTGATACTGGTGAGTTGGAGCAGGCGTAAGTAGACTGCTCAATCGATGATCACTTGCTTGCCTACCATTCCTATTGTCCTGGGTTCAATCCTGATAAAGTTTTGGGATTATTTTCATAACTGTTTACAATACCACCGCCTAAGCCTTGAAATGAATCTCAGTTTATAAGAATATTTCATATAGAGAAAATAGAGTCATGTAGGGTCGAGTTCAGTACCGAAATTTGAAATGTCACAGGCAGGCGTCCTGACCCCGATGATAAACGCCAAAATTTTCTAGGGCCTATATTTTTGTGCAATGATTTTTAATCACTGTATATCCTGGATTGCTGTTCCACTTTTTCTTTTCTTTTCTTTTTTCTATCTATCGTTTATCTTTTTTTAAGTTTTTAATTCTAATATTAATGATAATATTATAATAATCTAGGCTTAATATTTTTTTAACACTACAAGATTTAACTACAATCACTATCAATCATAAATAAAATCCTTAACGGTGAAATATTTTAATAATGATTAATAATACAGTATACATTGTTCCACTATCTTTAACATTTTTCAATTTATGTATCCACTCAAGTCAAAGTTTAGTCTGGTCTCGGACCACTCTATTGCCACCATTAGATAGACTTTCTTCATCAGTACTTCTACGAATGGAATGTCTTGTCGTGGAACTGGAAGGCTATTGTCCAGACCCAGTACCATTCATTTATCGTTCGGAAAATCTCTTACAATACAAACTTAGTAGTCAACAAGCTTATGCATTCTAATAGGCATTGTAATACAGTACTAAGAATAATCCTAGTGCTTGGTCAGGATTGAACTTAGATATACTGGATTGGTAGGGAAGCATGTTATTCACTAACCTACAGTATCACTATTACTATTAAACCAGAATGTTACTGTACTACTATTAGTTCCTCATACAGTATACAATCCCCACCCCGCCCCATTTATCATTCATCAATAACATACAACACATTGTAATATTGTAGTAAACACTACATACTACTTGGCATTACCTTTGAAAACATTTTCTCAAGATCCTCTTTAGTAGCAGACCTCGGCAAACCAGAGACAAACAGCTTTTTCTTGTCAAGACTTGTGTCATACTGAAATGTTAAATAAATTATATTTTATATCAGTTAAGTATGATGAAATATAAAATCACACCAGATAAAAATTTATTAGTTTTCCTTGTTATTCACTGATTAAAGATTGGGGACTGGAATAGAGTTTAAACTAAGTATTGAGCACTGTGCATTAAGCATTTCATAATAATATGTTTTCCACAAAAGACAAATCATTACATTTGCAAGATTTAATTACAATTGTCAGCTAGCACATATGCAGTGTTGCAAAAGGCTGCATTTGAATACTTCAATTGACAAGTTAACCAGAATTCCATTGGGTTATTTTTGGGACTTGAGCCAATTGTAGGGTGGGGCCAATTTTGTCCCCTCAAACTCGGCAACAAATGAACCAAACTGTCTTGAAAATTTGCACATATGTAAAACAAGTCATTTAGGTCAATTATCGGATAATTTTATTACGTCAGAATAGGTTAAACACTAGTTTCTGCAGCACTTTTATCGGATAATTTTTATCGGGATAATTTATCGGATAATTTTTTCCTGCAGAAACATGGCTATCGATATATATTCATCACTAAGGTTGTTAAAAATACCACCTAGCACAAGCACTGAGTTCTTGGTAAAAAGTTGCATTTAACTTTTAACAGTTCAATTTATAAGTTAATATAAATTGTATAAATTAATGTTCAATTTACCTTGAACTGCTTCTTGGTTGGTTGATCTCCTTTTGATTTGTCTACACTGGGGTCAACATATATGGGTCGGCCATCTATTTCATGTCGGTCCATTTTCAAGGCCTTTTCTATTGATGACTGAAAATAAATTACCAGGTAATACATTTTACTGGATTGTTGCTTTTTAGAATTAAAGTAGAAATACAACAAATTTCTATTAATTTAATAATCATGAAAATGTTGTAGATGTTTCTGAATTTAAATAACATCTTAGGCCTCTATAGAAATAAAATTAATTTAAAAATGGAAAACCTCCGATAGGAACAAATGTTTTCACATGGGTCAATAATAGAATATATGTTATTAGGGCTAAAAAAACATTTTTATGTTACCCAAGCACAGAATTTTTGAAAAATTGGGATAGTCAGTTGGGAAATCTTTTATCTTTTAGTAGGTGACTGCTACTGTCAAAAACACAACTTTTCCTATATTTAAATTTTTACTTTATTACTTTACTTTAAATATTTCTTACAATTTCCGGGATAATTTTATGTATTCCTTACAAATTCCGGGATAGCCAAAAAATCAGGAAATGTTAAAACAATGAATATAATCATAGTCAACAACACAATTACTGCTATTAACAACAACAGTAACACCATACAGTCAACTCCTAAAATCAGTCACCTGTTGTACCATTCATTTTGTCTGGTTTTCTGTGTGGTTTGTTTTATAGAGAGATCATTTACATTGGTTTTAAGAGTTTTGGGGCTTTAAAAAAAATGCCTAGAGTAGTGTGAAGTTCAGTTTATGGGAAGGTCAGTTCCGGAAACGTTGACGATACCAATTATTATAACAACTAAAACCACTGGTATGAAAAATAGCAAATTTTAAAACACAAACAAGATAAAACATTTAGATACTGTATATGGTTTTACCTTATCTTTAAACTCCACATAGCAGTACCCTCGGAACTTGTTCTTGTTGCCAACTTTCATCCTAATCTCTGTAATTTCTCCGCACTATTGATGAAAAAATAATGCAACTGCAAGTTAGTAGAATGAGAGATGTTTAAGTTTCTGAAATAAATATTCAAGGTATAAAGGCTAAGAACATGCAAGTCAAATACCCGAGTGGTTAAGACAGGGTAAAGATGAACCACAGAAAAATAAACAGTACAGGTTTGAGGCTTGCTCAGTAAATCTTTCAAGATGAGTATGGGTTACCCAGGTGTACTGCTCAGTACATCCCTTGTCAGGGCTACTTGGCAGCAAAGGACATGACATGACCCCTCAGTAAAGAAGCAGTTATTGAAGATGCTATAAGACCAAAATCACCTTAAGAACTATTGTAATGGACACATACTCTATAAAAATCTTTTATATTTTTATTAGCACTAAGAAACTATTTCCCACATATGAGCAGTGTCCACATACGAGAGGTTCAGCTGATATGGACGTGCCAAATATTTTTAAATCATGTATATAGGCTTATCTTCAACATTTTCAAAGCAAGGAGCCTGTTGGTTTTTCTAGACACAACTATTTATATTTTATTGCAAATTTAATTATTTTTTAAGATCAGTTTGTTCAGTAATAAGATTTTCAACCATTAAAGTGTAAGGATTTTGTATAGAGATTTGTATCCATTGTCAAAAAATAAATCACAAAATGTTCACGTGGCTGCTTATGGGAGGTAAATTATCATACAAAAAAAAAAGAACTACAATTTTAAGTCAAAGGAGGTGGCTAATTACGACATCTGATCAGACAGGAAGAACAAAGGGACTTTTGAATGACTGTCATTTATTGGAGGTGGCCGCGTACAAGAGGTGCCCCCAGAGGGATGTAAAACTGCACATTTAATGGCATATAGTACATTTACTTACTTGTTCAAATACGCTGCGAACCTTTGCTTCTGTTATGCTGTAGCTTAGATTTTTTACAAACACTGTTAGATCATCTTGGTAGTGACTTGTGTCTTTTGGAATCTTTTCACTAGCATCCGAATCTGTTATTTCCGAGAAAATAATAAAATAGATAAATGTAGCAGAGGTTATAAATGCAAGAAAGTAAGCATATTGCTCAAATTGTGACTACCTTGATCAACAATATCTCAACTGTTTGATTCCTGATAGTTACAATGGAATTATTTTTCAGTCTGTGATTTCCTTTCTAATGATACCATTCATGACTATCTTCATGCAATTAGAGAACTGTTGGTAGCAATCTTGTTTTTAAAAATGAAGGATAAATAAATACGATATTTGTTTGGGGTCTGTCTCATCCCTTATAGCATATATTGCAAAACACACTTACCAAATTAGACACATCATAAATCATCATAACACTTATGCTTAGAACCTCTACAATTGTTATTTGCACTGAATAACAAATACTCTGTATACAGTGAAAATGAGGCTGAGCCGAACCCGGGCTAATTGTCACTGTTCAAAAGGCTAAATGCAGTGCAAAAAACAGCCACTTATTTGGTCCGGCATGGCCGTGCTTTCTCTCACCAAAGACAAAATGACAATGCCTTAAACAGAGATAGAGGAGCCCACGGTCTTCCTGAAATGTACAACAATCTTATTGACATTGTTTCACCTGGTCAGACCCCGCAATAACTTTGATTACTGGGAACGTACTACATAATCGAACACCTGATGATGTTAGATCCACTGGTGTGTAACAACGATATAGTCAATTGATAATGAATTGTGACTCAATTTCAAATGTTCTAATTAGGTAAAAAAACTAATTATTCACATTATAAATCAGATAGGTAATTTTACAATTCCTCATTGGAGCAACAAATACATGCCCAAATTTACCAATTACAGTACCTTTATTTACTGATGTTGTATCTGCTTTTACTTCCGTTGTAGTTGTTTGTTTCTGTGTAGACATAGGTGACTTGGGTGACATTGGTAGAGTGGGCACCTTGAAACCCTCCTCATCTACCTTAGCATGCTTAGCTAACACATCCGGTTCTGTTTCAGCCTAAAAAGATGATAAAAAAAACATATCCTTTTTAACATTCATTCTGATGTAAGGTTAAACTTGAAGTGAGGTCACCTATAATGTTGGGTTAACATCTTTGTAGGTGCTGGCTAGGTAATAATTCCTGCGGCATAATTTACAGCAGTTGGGCTTAGCAATTAATCCTAAATTTCTCAAGGTTGCATGTTTCTGGAGTTATGAGGTGGTTTATACTATATACAAATATTTGTTGGGTTGAGGGACATGGTAAAATTACCTATTTTTCTGTAAAAGAAACAGAATATCAGGTATCTTTAGAGTTCTCATTTGCAAGCATGTTGTACACACTATAATCAGTGAACATGATCGATCATGCAAAGATCATGTGTTAACATGTACACCATATAAAATGTTACCTCCTTATTTGCTATTATTTATACAAAAAAGAAAAAAAAAGAAAAAAACTATTGACTGAATACCAGGGCATAGTTGAATCTATTTACTGACTAGCAGGGCATGGTTAAATATATTTACTGGCTAACAGGGCATGGTTAAATCTATTGATTGGCTATTAAGAAACCAGATGGTCATAATCTATGTGGTATACAGAACGGTTTTCAACAGATGTTGATGCCAAGGTATTTATAGACCCAAATATGGTAAGGATATGACTATGTATGGTCATGGGGAGAGGTCAACATGTCACTAGACAAGCTAACAAAGTTATTATCAGCTGTTTACTTGATATGATTTAAATACATTGAGTTTTAAAATCTGAGAACTGTTTACTTTTGCTAAAATTTACCTTCCTTTTCGTAGTTGCAGTCTCTCGTTTACTTTCAAAAGAGGGTTCTTGTTTACTTTCATTATTTTTGTTAGCTTGTTTCTTCTTATCTTGCTTTTTCCTCTTGCCTTGATCTGGTTCTTGTTTATCCTTGCCATCATACTCCCTTTTCCATGATTTTGATTGGCCCCTACTTTCATCTGACTTTCCTCTACTTTTATACTCTGGTTTACCCCTATCTTCATAAACTGGCTTGTTTTTACCCTGCCACGGCTTACCTCCACCACCTTTTGCAATTTTTTTTTCGGCTCGTTTTGCAGCCTATATAGAATACAGTATATAGAATAATTAGGATAAGGAACTTTCCAAATTTTTTGCAAATGATACCATATTTGGTACACAACACAAGTACCGCAGTCTGTGCATATTTTATGAACACAGCATTTAGTCTTACTTAAGACTGAAAACATCCAGGTTTGAAGTCAGAACTTTTTCACATTGTTTCCTTGATACATCTCTAAAGTTTTCAATCCATGTTACTTTTTAACACCAGAGTTGCCTGTTTTTGAAATTTACATATTGTCTCACTGGACTTATGGTTAGGTTAATCAAGTTTATTGCTTGATGGTGTTTTGTTGGGTTAATCACCTTTCATTACATTTGTAGGCACTATTGACATCCCATACTCACTTCCTTACTCTTGCCATAAGGCATAATTAATTCATGGTGCCCAATTGCATGCATGGCAGATTTTGAAAATCATGTAATAACATTACATCATGACAGTTTGCCAAGTTGGGTCTATTTAGCGCTTAGGCTTGTGCCTAGCCTAGGCCTACAACTAGGAAACATGGAGGACCAAAAACTGAGCTTAATAATAATAATAATATCAAAATTCTTATATAGCGCTCTATTAGCTTAATATAAGAATTTGACAAAACTACAATCATGAAAATATTTTTTTATTTATTTATTATTTTTTCTTTTGGTTTGGTAGACCTCTCATCTGGTGTAATTAGATTCATTGAATGGAATGAAAACATTTTGATTGGTCAATTGTACGAGTAAACATCTATTTCGATCAACCCAATGGCCAAATACTGAGGGCCAAAATTGCATTCATCCTGGTTCCTGAAGGAGGGTTTTACAAGCTGCTTGTACAAATTGACTGATTGTGATTGTTGGTGGCAATGCGCAAATTACGAAAAATGACCTGATACAAACAACTTGGGTAAGCCTAGAATTCGCAATCAACATATCTCCCTGGTGTTCGAAAAACTCCCCGTAGAAGTATTAAAAAAAAAACCAGTTAATTATAAGAGCACTCATGTTTTTTCAAACAATTACTGTAACTTCAAAGAAATCCTGTCGTTGTAAAAATATAGTAGTATAAATGACCTCTGACCTTTATTCTTTGTTTTTCTTCAGCATCAAGGATGACCTGTACTGTACTAGCGGCTTCTTCATATGAGTTAAGTGAGCCATACTCACGCTCAAAGTTGAGTAGGGTTTGACAGATCTGTTGAGGCCAGTCCAATTCAACATCAACAGCTTGAAAAAGCACATCACGGCATGACTCCAAATCACCATATTTTCTGTTGATAAAAATACATTGTATAAAATATGATAATGTTATAGTATATGAAAAATATGCACTATAGCATAGTGCTAAAGTGTATAACATATATTCACTATAGGATGGTTTTTAAACAAGGTTTGGTAAGCCTGATAGCTCCGAGAATGAGACTTAAACAAATCTCTGTGCATAACCAACCAAGCACAACATTTAAAAAAAAATGAGTCAGTCGATTGCAAAATCTTTTTAATAGGGTGCTCTTACTGTATTTTTAGTTTAATTTTCTTTTATTCATATAGGTTATGTTTTTTCTATTTTATTTCACTACTTACAGGCTGAGGACTACCTCAAAACCAAGTCTAAATATGAGGCTTAGAGGGTGGCGTTGATGGGTTGTGGGAAAAACCTAGTGTTTAGCCAGGTGTGAACCCTGGACCTTGGAATTATAGGCAAACATGTTAATTGCCAAGCTACAGTGCCACTGTACATTACCACTAATTGAACACATTGGATGGATGGTGCAATCAAACCATTCTAACCCAGTATATGTCATGTGTTTTAATCTCATCTCGTTAATAATTTTTTAAAGATGTTTAATTTGGTACAAATCAACATTTTAATAATTTAAATAGACAACCTTTACAGCAAAATATAAAATCAAATAGTAACCTTATACCCTATTCAGACTACCATTGCAAATATCGCATTGCGATCAGTTGTGATGTAATCGGTGGTAATCCAATTCCTGATCACAACCAGTCGCAAATTTCAAACGCATTCACACACACATTTTACTTTGTAACAGTTCCTCACAGAATGTGTTGTCGTAATTCATTCGGCGATAGAGGGTGTCCTGACC
>JAOTQE010073887.1:0-16585 GCA_025631205.1 Nesometra sesokonis
ATATCTGGAGCTTCGAGCTTTGCTTGATGACGAAACCGAATAAATTATAATTAAGCCACACCCCTCGAGTAAGAGCAGGATGTTTAGCATCTTCCAGATGACCGATTGTGGTCCGCCTTTACCATTGAGGTAAAAGGGATGATTTTGGCGTCACGGTAAAATATTTTTTGCTCATAAAGAAAGAGGGAAGTGATATCGAGTACGATATTGATAATTTATAAAAACAAGTTAAAATGAGACTGCATTAATTGCAACCCCTGGATCTGAGGGTTGGTAATGTGGTCCTCATACCCACGGTTCCAACGTCATTTTGGGCCCCACAAATTTTGACCACGTTTCGAAAACTGTCAGTGGCGTTTCCAGGGGAGATGCTGAGGTGTTTGAGTACTCTTCTTCGGAGGCAAAAAACACTAAAAATCTGGGCCTCGAGCACCCCCTTCAGTTGAAATGAGCACCCCCAACTATTTCAGAGGAGAAAAGGCCTAAACTGTGATGAAAAACACCCACAAATCATGCTTTTTTAGACTCCAACCCAGCTCAACCCCCACCCCCCTCACCGAATCCTGGATACGCCCATGGAAAACTGACTTTTCTCGCTTTTGTATAACGATTCTTCAAAGAATAGGCCTCATTACTTTTCCACCCCCACCGTCGCGGCAACGGCAAACCTCAATAGGCTATTCAGTCGATCGGTTAAAATGGCAACTTCATTACCCCACGGCCCCCCATACTGTAAATCCGACGCTTAATACTTGTACAACCAGACGAGTACATCTAAAGTTAACACTGTCCAAACAAAGAGACTCATCATGTGTGGATAAAGAACAGAAGGAAAATAGAAACCATGTTCATCATTACGAAAAGTAAGCCTACAGACTGACAGCGACATTGTTTAATCTATTAAGTTTTCTCTTTAAGTTAGAGGCCTACTTTCTCTTAATTGACTCTTATTTTTGAAATGTTTTTATCCGTATTTTTAACAGTGTCATCTAAACGTTAATAGCATTTTAAACATGTAATTAGCGCTGTAGATGTCAAAGTAAGCCGATCTGCGTTATAACAGAAGACAACCAACTTAAAATTATGTCCTTGGTTCGTAAACATTTGATGATCACCAGAGCTTCTAACCCTTTCTGCTATTTAAGCGGCGTTTTATATAATGATTTGAACGAGGTAAATGTCAAGGGCGTAATGTTAATAATTTAGCACGACATTGCCTTTGTTTATCATAACACAATTACAGCCAATGCTTATTTTGTAGGTATCACTTCGGGTACTGGTATAACGAAATAGCGTTTGGTCGGACAAAAGAAATGTTCAGTGAATTTTTCGACTTCTTGTTTGCGCGCGTTGATTGTTCTGCTTGGAGTAGGCCTAATAACGTATCGATGTTATTTTATTAGGGTCTATGAAGTTATTTTGCCGCATTTGTTTTCTTAAATTAATGCAGTATTCACAACAATATTGCTTAGTATTTATAAATGCCAGTTCTTCATCTTCTTTTTCATCTTCTTCTTCTTTGTATCCAAAGACATATAGAAGTACATAAATAATGACAAACAAATATCAAAAGAAACAAATATTTTTTCGCCTTCAGATAAAAAGAGGTTGAAAAGAGGCAAATTTGTGCCTATCGTGCTCAACATCCTATAAAGTCAGATCAAAACAAATTACTCTATTATTATCCCTATTTTTAATTTGACGAATGTGAAGTATTTCATTCCAAATTTTGGTGCCGAAAGAGGTAATTGAACATTTTTCAGCTGTAGTGGCAGCCTTTGGCTGATATAGATTTCCCTTTGATTTTTGCTTAGTTTCATATGGGAGTTTTATAAATGTTACATATTCATTTAAATCTTTATCATGATAGAGATCAAACATAAATATAGATGCACTTAATTTAGGCCATGCAACTTAATATCTAGCAAATTCATTTTCTTAAACTGAGGTTAGGAATGAGAGGTAAAATCACTGAATGTTATTGCTCTTACTGCCATTTTTTGTAGTAGCATAATTGGTTGAAAATAAGATGGGTAAGTACTGCCCAACACCTCTAATACATATGTGATATATGGTTGTATAACAGACTTGTATGTTAATAAGGATTATTTGTGGAAGAATATGTATAAGCTTAAATAGTTCCAACTTTTTTTTATTACGGACCTTACACCTTACGTTTTCACGAGGTAACATTTTAAAAAGCAATTACAATGGGTACAATCACATCAAGTAATTTGGAACGACTAATAAAATGTATCGACTAATACAATTTATCGATGAATAATATTCGTCGATTGATAAAATGCATCGACATTGACTAAAATATATAATGCCTCATCGACTAATGCTACCACTAATAAAATGCTTCGATTAATAATGCAACAGCAAAAAGGTTCATTGACTAAAGTCATGCGTCTAATAAATCTCGACTAATAATTTGCAAAATGTATTGACTATAAAATGCATCGACTAATAAATCTATCGAATATAAAATATATTCCTATATATAGCCTTATCGACTAATAAAATATATCGACTAATAGGGTTATCTACTAATAAAATACAATGATTATACAATACATTGCTATTAAAATGCATTGATTAGAAAAAGGCATGGACTATTACAATTTATCGACTAATAAAATGTGACTAATAGGCATCGACGAATAAAATGCATCGATCATAAAATGTATAGGCCCTATTGACTAATAAAATGCATCGACTAGTAAATCTATCGACTAATAAAATGCACTAACTAGCAAAAGGCATGAGTTAATAAAATTTAGGCCTATTTAATAATAAAAATATACGGGTGGCCCCATCGACTAATAAAATCGACTAATAATGTAGGGTTATCTTCCAATGCAAAGCAATGATTAATACAATACATCGCTATGCATTGAATAGTAAAAGGCATGGACTATTACATATTATTGACCAATAAAATGTATTGAATAATAGTCATAATAATAGTCATCGACGAATAAAATGCATCGATAATAAATTGTATATTGACTAATAAAATGCACCGACTAATAAATCTATCGACTAATAAAATGCATTAACTAGTAAAAGGCATGGATTAATAAAATGTAGGCCTATTTACTAATAAAAATAGGCCCTATCGACTAATAAAATATATCGACTAATAATGTAGGGTTATCTACTAATAAAATACAATGATTAAATACGATATATCGTTATTAAAATGCATTGAGGCATGGACTATTAAAATGTATCGACTAAGAACATGTATCGAATAATAGGCATCGACGAATAAAATGCATCGGTAATAAAATGCATCGACTAAAATAACGTTCCTGGACTAATAATTAATGTATGGACTATCAAAATCCATCGACTAGAACTAAGGTGTTCCGTATAGGATAAAGCTTATAGAATATGAACTGCCTAAATTTCGAGTCCACTGTACTGTTTCCAATCACACGAAGCTGCCAGTCCAAAAAATCTGTGTCGTTTATTTGGCTCTTGAAGCTGTTTTAATAACATACATTCTGTGTTAGATATGATAATAAGAACATGCCAAATGTTGATGTATACGCACTACCATTGAAATCTGATCCGTCACTCTATCATGCCAAATTGTATTATCGATGATTTTGATTTCTGACTATGAACTTAAAATTTGTCAACCAATGAGTGAATCATTATTGGACTTCGTGAATAGTTTTTGTGTTGGGCCTCTGATAATTATTGTATATGTCAAAGCATTAGAATCCCACTCAACTGTTAATAAACGTGAGGAATACTTAGGCCTATCGAAAATTAGTTAAAAAATGTGTTGTTTTTTTTTAAGGACGTCAGTTCCATTACCTATATCTTTTCTAAGTTTCAGAAGTATTCCTCACGTTTATTAAAAGTCGAGTTGAATTTTAAATTGTTTACATAATTGCAAGTCATTTGGCGTATTTCCTAAATACTTATTATAGTGTAATTTAATAACTAATTTATACTCAATACTAGCCTTGATAATCAAGGTAGGCCTAGATTAAGTTTTGATTACCAAAGCACTCAAACTTACACGCTAAAATCCATTTATTTTATGAGTGTAATATTTCAATACAGTTGAACCTCCCATATCCGGGAAAAATGTCCGCTTACGGGAAGTTTCCGCTTACGAGAATTTTGACAGAAAGAGGACTAAAGTTGTAAAATTATATAAACGTCCTTGTGTCTAATATTTCAAGGCATTCTCAATAGAAATTTCCTCTTAAATATTATCTAGACACCACACTACATTTTTATTATATATGATTTTTATCATTTTTAAGATTGTTTCAGTAATATGATTCTCAACCGTTACAGTATAAGGACGATTTTGTACAGAAATTTGTATTCGTTGTACAGAAAAATCACTAAATTTTCTCGGGATTTCCGCTTATGGGAGGTAAATTAATGTACACAAAATCTAATTTTTATGTGCGCGTCCGCTTACGGGAGGTGTCCGCTTACGGGAGGCACCAAATTCACTGATTTTATAGGAAGAACAAACAAACAAACAAACTGGTTTGAATTAGTGTCCGCTTACGGGGAGGTGTTCAAAGTGTGTTCTGAAAAGAGAATGCACTTAAAACGAAAATGCTAATTTTTGGAAAACTAAATCCAAAAAAGCTCCCGTATCAATACGCGATAAACAAAAAAAAAATATCATGATTCTCTGAAAACTATCATGATAATTAGGCCTATCTCAAATTTACCATGGTAAATTGCTTATTTTACATTCGGCGTATGCAAATTTAATCGAAATATGTGTCATTTATTAATAGTTTTGTTAAATTCTGTTTTGTTTTAATTTGGTTCCACGAGGGAAGAGTTCCCTGGTTCCACAACAGTGTGTTTTATCCATATAAATAAGTGAATATCAATAAAGCCTATAAACTGGAACTGTTAAGTGTGATTCGAATATCAAGGTAACGCCCAACCAAAGTAGAGATATGCCTATGTCAAAAAATAAATTAAAAAAATATTTAAAAAAATGAGTTATGGGCATATAAAAATTAATTAAACATCCTTAATATGCAAAATGACCAAAGTTTAAACCGGTGTTGCATGTTATACATGCCCATCTGAAAATGTTTGTTGTTAATGTTAAACTGTATGTTTTGTCCATAATTAATTCTGCAAAATTTAAGAGCAAGTTTGCAGGTCCACTTAATTATTACTCGAAGAGTATTAAGTATTATTTTAGCGACATTCATATGATTATCTAAAGAGAGTTTATAACGTTTGGATACAGTATATTTTTGTTGGTTTTTGAAAAGCATTGTGGAGAGATGAGATGAGATGAATTAAAATGGAAGGAAAGGAAAGGAGATGAAAGGAAATGAAAGAAAAGAAAAGGAAAGGTTAGGATAGGAAAGGAAAGAAAATAAAAGAAAAATAGAGAAAGAAAAAGAAAAGACACACAGTCTACTCACTAAATAAATATGAAATATAAATACACCGTTGTATTGTTACTTTTGAATTTTACGGCATATAGGCATATTAAATGTTAAATTTTATATATTAAATGCGGTATATAGAAAAGAAAAGAAAAAAAAAAGAAAGAAAAGAAAGGAACGGAACGGAACGGAAAAGAAAGGTAAGGAAAAGAAAAGAAAATAAAATAAAATAAAATAAAAGAAAAGAAAAGATGCCTGTGTAAAATACCAATATCAAACATAAGCATCCTATTGTTCTAAGGCTTGATCAGGCTACCGTACTTCGCCGGAACAATCAATTATGGGGATATATTAATTATGACGTTTCGTTTTAATTCACCGCCGGTATTTTAAGTAGACACACAGTCTACTCACTAAATAAATATGAAATATAAAATACACCGTTGTATTGTTACTGTTAAATTTTACGGCATGTACGCATATTAAATGTTAAATTTTAGTAAAATGTATCATTATTAATATAGGCTACCTGAATTAAAGACTTCCAGAGATATAGGCCTAGACCTATAAAAACACCATCTAAACCCACTCTGTATTCTCATACCTTTCCATGAACAGTTGGTATCGTATACTAATAGTTATTATTAGTGAGGTTTCGCAGCTTTACGAAATACGAATACGAAAACGGATACGTCATATATTCTTGTAACGTTTGAATAGAACACCTTCTGTCACAGTTGGTCAGTATTTTACGACGATCATCAACAATTCATAGGTAGAAAATTTGATATATTTTTGAACACATTCAAGAATTTTCAAAACAAATGGAGTGTGACGTATCCGTTTCGTTTTCGTATTTCGTAAGTTTGAATTGCCAAACCTCACTATTGACCAAATTTATAAGTAAATAAGTAAGTGATGGCGATATGTTAAAATAGAGCCTATTATAATATTTATCATTGTGAAGCACGGTGGCCTAATATAAAAAAAAAGTTTTCGTTAGATCAACGATGATCTCATAATCTAAACAATGATTGGCAACAAATTAATTAAATAACTTGGCAGGAGTAAAAACACGCCGTTCACCAATTTACCCGTACATGTGTTGAAAGAAAGAAACCAAATCATTCTGTAAAGTACCTGGGTCAGAGCCGAGGTATTGACCAGCTTTGAACCCCATCAGCTAGTTTAAGAAAACCAACCACTTCACGGCAAAAAGCACTCATTCATCGGTGCTGCGTTCGAGATAAAACGTTAGCTCATTTGCCATCTCACGCAACCCGAACGCGAATCACACACCTGTCGCGTTAGGCACTCTTAGTTGTCGTCACCTTACTATCCAAAAAAAACTCACCAATTATACCCATCAAATTTAATGCCAACGACACTGTCAACCCTGATTTAGATATCCTCCCTGTCCCCCAAATTTACTACGCATACCCCATTACTAATTTATACCTAAATATTTTAGGACAGTTATTTCCGCTTCTTATGGTTAAGTTAGATAGAACAGTGTGTGTGCGAATGTTACAATGGCTCGAACACTTGAAAATAACATGCTCACAATTATTTGTAAGGAATAATGTCGAAAATAGCTGTATCATTGATTAGATTGGTTAGGTTAAATTAAGTAGGAACTGTTTCTTTATAAATACAAATTAAGGACAACCTGTACATTACCGGTTACCTTTTGAAACAGTTTCTACAGCATTTTTTTTATCAGGAAGTGTTTCCTTGGCTAAATAAAATTTACCGTCGAATTTTTCAATACCAAATGTTACCTATTTTATGTTAATATTATTTATGTATTTATTCCAATTCAGACCAAACTTTTGTAAAAAATAAGCATAACCTGGCTTTATTGTTGTATTTTATTGTGTTTATTGGTTTTATTTATCGTACATATGTCGCATATCAGGTTTATTATTTTTTATTTCAATTAATTTTATAATTCTCAAGCCATTGGGCCTATTACGCCTAAACTAGGACTACAGTACGTTCGAATACTGCGTACACAATTCGTCAGCGATCAAACCTCACAAACACAAGCGGTAAGCTCGGCGCACATCTGAGATTGTTTTCTCAGTAAAAGCACGGTACCTCGCGTGCCACTTTGCAAACATGCTTAACAAACGTAGAACATTCATTCAGAACATTCAGCTCGAAAGCTGAAAAATCTGATAAGCCAATTCACGGTTTCAACTGCCCATGTGCAAATTAAGGTCAAGTGATAAAACGACGCGCGACAATTTATATTCCTTTTAATAAGTGCCGCGCGTCGTTTTATTACTTGACCTTGGTAACGCGCATTCCTTTCACGGTTTCAACTGCGCATGTGCAAATTAAGGTCACGTAATAAAAAGACGCGCGACAATTTATATTCCTTTCAACAAGTTTTATTACTTGACCTTGGTAACGCACATGCAGTTGAAACCGTGAAATGACTTATTGGCGAAGGTAATCGAATCAGCTGATATACGAATGCGCAGTTACAGAATTTAAAGCATTCTGCGTAGCTTTGGCGCACATGCGAGCAAAGTGCCACGAATAATCAAAATTATCTTTTGCTCACTGCCTCTGTGCGCTACAAAAAAGATACACACTGCAAGTAAATTGTCACTCGAGGCACTTTGCTGAGAAATATTCATCAATGCGCCGGGCTTTATGTACATGTCAAGAGAAACGCAAACCACGCGCCTGCAGAGCTTAACAAATAGCAGCGTTCACAGCACATATCTACGCGCGCATTTCTGTACACGCGCGTAAGTTGTTGCACTTCGTGGTCACCATAGATTAATTATTTACGGTTAGATGGTGGTCACCGTGGAACCAATTGGAACGTAGAACGCAAATATAAAATAAACGCGCTCAACTGTGAACGGCGTCGCGCGCCGTGCGTTCTGTCAATTATGCTATCATCTTGAGTATTTCTGATGATGACATAACTTATGTCGAAATATTGATGGCGTGTATCTTATTGCTTGACGTATGTATTCTATTTCCATACATGTTGTTACTCTCTTTTTAATAGGATTGCATAACAAAACAAAATGTATTCTCGAAAGCGGACTAACTTTAGTCCAGGACTAAATTAAGATTTAATCTGAGACTAACTATGGTATTCTCCAAGGTGTCTAACGTTTGTTCAATTATAATCCCTGCACTAATGCATTCTAAATTTTTCTACCAAGGAACCAGGTTTACAGATAGTCCAGGATCAACTAGTGCTGTTTTAGGGTTAGTCCTGGACTAGAATTCTAAATGTGGTCTACAAAGGGACTAGGTTTATAGATAGTCCAGGATCAACTAGTGCTGTTTTAAGGTTTGTCCTGAACTAGCATTCTAAATTTTGTCTACCAAGGAACTAGGTTTATGGATAGTCCAGGATCAGCTAGTGCTGTTTTAGGGTTAGTCCTGGACTAACTTTCGAGAATACTGAGCCATATTCACTAAGTTACCATATGATATAGAAAAGGATTTACTTTAAGAAAATATCTAAAATGTATTGTCTAAAACAGCCCAAATGTAGGGCAATTTGGAATAGCATGACTTACATATACTGAAGGTTGGGTTTTTAGGTGTTGTTAATTTTATTTACAAATTATTTACTTTATCTTAAAAAAACATTGAAGGAATGTATGGCTATATTATTTTGTGACATTTCTTGTGAAAATATAATTATAGTTGTACTACTGTATTATGTTTGAATTAAATTTATTAACCTGACCCCAAATTAAAAGATTGTTATTATGTGTCGATTTTACTGTAAATTTAGTAGAATAATAGGCCTGTGCCTGTTGATACGGTAGGATATAAAAAACAGAGCGAAATATTATGTATTTAGTAGGATTATTATTATTTTATTTTTTTATCATTGTTCGGACAAAACTTGATTCGATAATACGATTTTGACATATTTTTAGAAACATTGGTCAAAATCAAGACTGTTAAATGACTCAAACACCACAACTCTCAAGTGACCGCGAGAACAGTCGTCATTTTCAGTGGTTAGGGAGCTCTCAAGTGACCGCGAGAACAGTCGTTATTTTCAGTGGTTAGGGAGGCAACAGAGCACTAAATTAAATATCCTATCGATCACAAATATTTCAGTAAACATCAATCAAACAAACCGCCTTTACCTTTTGTTACACAAAATCTAAACTCACAACGAACTTTTACAAAGATGACGTTATTGGAAGTTCTTCGCCTCTTTCGGGTTTCCTTGTTGGGATGACGTCATTTTATTTTGACGTTTCGATTAGCTTTGTACAGAATGACGTCATATTCAAGATAACCATATTAAAGATAAACATAGGCAAATGTTGGAAAAAATATAAAAGGATGCTATTGGCCGCGTATCCGAATGTGGCATTTGCATTTAATTTTTCTTACCTCAGTCTAACTATGGTTGGGATGAAGTGAATATGCCTTTTCTAATTTCAATTGACATGGTATTGCGTAAAATTGTAAAACTTCATAAAATGACGTATGTCATGGCAAAACCAACACGTTGTCGCAAAATTTAAAAATTGAGTTATAATATTTTGAACATAAATAGACAAAAAATAATTCCTTTGTATTTTTGTCAACTTCCTGTGCGATAACTTGGTGGGTTTCCATGCATGGCCCCAAATATTTAAATGTAAAAGAGTGCCATTTTCGAGCAGAATATGTGAAAGCACCAAAATTCCACAGGCTAATGCTGATCGCACCACTCAGCCTCATCCATGATGGGGCAGAGGTGGGTAAATACAAAGGTGGACATTCAAAATTGTACAAATGTCTTTAACTGAGATCGACTCAATATTTTTGTCCCAAAATTCTATTAGTGAGGATTTCCTTTCAATCTGACGTTTAATTTCACCTTTTGGTTGTCAGAAAAAGTTTTTTTTTTCTGATTTGCGTAAATTAGGCCTACGCATGTGGCGGTTGAACATGCTATATCTATAAACGATAATCAAACCAAACACAATTTCTTCCAAATTTCTTCATATTTTATTTTATTCATTTTTTTTTCGGAATCCAGAATCCATGTATACTTTTTACAAATACACAAATTTTTACAATATGATTTATATCATAAAAATTAACAAAAACAAAAACCTGATTAAAATAAATATAATAAATAAATTACTTCTCGCCTTAACATTCGCTGATAACCGACATTGCTCATAAACACGTGCTTGCACGCTGAGATTGTAGTTTTCTAAATACACCCACATTTAAAATTTCCTAAGCATGTATTTATCTTCAGTGCTGTAGACCTTTTAATAGCAACATTTTAGTGGTAGGCCTACATATAATTTCATCATCATACCTTGAACATATATGAGGCACGTCACGGCAAAACCTCCAAGTTGTAGGAAAACTGAAAATTTTGTTATTGATAAAACCATATTACACTTGTTGTAAGCTTTAAAATGAGGGGTCAATTATCAAAATCAGACATCTATAACTAAAGTTATTGGACAAAATATAGAGAAATTTCCTATTTGTTTATATTTCCTGTTGTTTATTTGCTTATTTCTCAATAACGTCCTCTGCGACAACTTGGTGTTTTTTTCCATGACTAGCCTCATATCTCTCTTGATGTAAAAAAGTGAAACGTCACTCTTTTTGAGTAAATTAAAAAGAGTGAGAGTTACCTCAGGGACCACTCGAAAGAGTGAATTATCATCAATCCAAATCCACTCTTGTGGAGTCGGTTTTCTGTAAAACAGTGATTTAACTTCCAAGGAGTGAATTTGCAATCGATTGGAGTGAATTTCATTCTTTTTGGAGTGTTCCCTGAGGTCACTCCAAGAAGAGTGGATTTCAGTCTCTTAACTTAAGAGAGAACATAAACGTCACAATACTAAATAGGTCTAAAGATGAGTTAAACCAAAGAAATCACTTACTACATAAAAACATACAAAAAGCATGTTTTTCATAACAGTAAATCTCTAAACAATAATTTAATAATAAAATTTTACATATAAATACTGTATAATACTAAAAACACAACTTACATTTAACAACAACAACAGTATAAATACTATAGAAAGACAGTTCAGTATACTTAAAAATTCTCCCTTAACGCAAAAGAGTAAAATTACACTCTTTGTGGAGTGACATGAGGCACCACGCCAAAAAGAATGACATTCACTCCAATCGATTGAAAACTCACTCCATAGGAGTAAAATCACTCACTCTTTTGCAGAAATTCATTATACAATATTACATTTGGAGTGCTGATGACTCACTCTTTTAAGAGTAGTCCCCGAGGTCACTCTCACTCTTTTAAAAACACTCCAAAAGAGTGAAGTGTCACTCTTTTACATTAAGAGAGTGGTGAACTTATTGCTTCTACCGTATTCCATTGTTACCGCCAAAGAAAATCATGTTGACTTAAAATAGCTTCAGTTGCATTAAAATTCACATAAAACAATCATGTAAACTTGCTTAAAACTTGTGATTTTACATTAATTCATTTAATGCTGTATATTTTCTGGTGAAGTGTGAAGCCATAAAATTGGATTTTTGAATAATTTTAATATCGATATCTAATGATATTTCTTAAGAAGACGCAAATCCAGCACAACGAAGTTTAGCATTCACGATTCAAGAAATATCTGAAAGCGTTTCGACAATTTTTCAAAATTCTTTCCCTTCAAATTTAATTTTGTTATTAAATTTTCCATTTAAGTTTAACACTAAACAGTTATTTTAGGAGCAGGTACAATATTTGCATGTTTCCTGGCTATAAGATATGGGTCTAATTAACTATGTACTTAAAATGACATTAGCGGTACAACATAAACAACAACTGGGGTTCCCCAAAGAGCTAAACCGTAACATATTCCCGAAACATGACATTGAAAATAATCATCGAAAGCCCCTTGTCATCCCGATATGGTCACCCCTGGTGACACAGTGACCTCACTCTTCCCAACAGCTTGTAGAGGGATCAAATATTTTGTTAAGCTTAAAACGAAAGAAGTGACCATATCCAGAGATTGGGACATTGAATATGATTGATAAATTGTTGTCTACTTAAAATTGTGAACATGTGGCTTTTGTAAAATAAAAATTGGCACAAAAACTTGCGCTCTGCTGTCAATATGTGACAGATACATTTTTATATTCCCTGTGTAAAAAGAGGGCAGTGTAACATTATATAAATTTGACAAGGCTACTTTTAGGTCCATGTTGTGCAACGACGCATTAAAAGTTAAGAATTAAGTAGTTTTTAGTACATTATTCCTTGTGAATTTTTACCACAAATCTAATTTCCCTACTCCAGTACCAAGGGGATTCCTGAATATTGTAACTAGCTCTCCTCAGAATTCTGAGTATAGTAAATTTGCACTCTCCTGGTTTTAAAAATGTGATGCACTGCTGTAGTTTCTAATGAACTACGGTATGTACTAAATATATTTCAGTTGTTTTTAACTTTTGTTTATTAAATCTGCTGCCACCTTACGTTTTAACAAAGAATAAATTAGGAAAAATCAATATGTAATGATTGTTTTAAGCCGGTGTCTGATATGTGTACGCCCTTTTCTCGGAATTCCAAAAGCGTAGAATTTTCTGTTGAGATTATTGGAATAAGTCATAGTTTGTTTTGATAATGATTAAGTCGAGTTTTCGCTTAAAATATTTTAGGGTCTTGTCAAATAGGCCTAAATTAAGCCTGAGACAAATTACAGTGTGATCGTAATTATGCTTAAAAAGTACTGCGTTTGCCATCCGCTGCAGCCGGCTCCAGTACCGGTATTTAAATTGTAAATTTTAGAAATGAGTCAAATTCATCTCCAATTTAAAAAAAAAAACCGGGTTGAAGGCCGGTTTTCACAAAACGAGCTGGTATAGGAGGAGTACAGTATACCGTTTTGCTATACAAAACCTCAAATTTTGCTTGAGTACAACTACTGAATACTCGGTCGCTCGGTCTACAATAATTCAAACAAGGGAGGCAAACGAACCATTTCTATTCAGTACAGTACTTTAAGGCCATTTTACTGAGAGGTAATCTTCCACCATTGTCATTCATTGCCGTAGCTCCAGTGCCCATACGTGTTCAGGCCAACCTGTTCGTCCACGTCCCCTCTTTTCATTGTTTTTACCACGGATTGATGTCTGCAAGAAAAAAAATACAGTTGTTTACTAAAATGTCTTCATTTCAATTTTAACTGACTGTAAGTGCTTAACCATCCTCACCACCTGTTGTCTAGAAATTGTGAACATAATAATGATTTAAAGTCTTCTAGACTTTCCTCAAGAGATGTGTATATCTATGTTATAGTCTGAATTTGACACAACGACCCAAGTTTCCTCTGAATAAATAACATCAATGGCCTGCCAAAGAGAATAACTATGAAACACTGTTCCACATAAAACTGACACAGATTCATCACACCATTCAACAGGTTTCATCTCAAAATATTAGCTCTTCAGCGAGAATCTTTTATCATAACGGAAACCATGCGGAAGCATAGGACATTCTCCCACGCACACGTTGCGGCAACTCAAACATGACCGAGTCCTAAATTAAGTCCGCGCCATGTAGAGTTATTGATAAAACAATGTTTCTATTAGTAGATATGCTTCACAGTCCTCCGAGAACCACACCTGTGCATAACTATTCTAATCGGAATTGAAATTTGCATATCTTATTAGTTATGCATATTTTAAATCCCATAACAATTTTGGAACGGACATCGTACGTCAGGAGATTAATCGGGATGAAATAGTCTGGTGTATTTGGCGCCACAACCAGCAATAACATCTTAACATATTACATTTAATGTTATGGTGTATTATTTTATATATGAAATTTAAATGTTATGCAAAGAATATATGATACACAAACAACAGAAAAAACCTACTAAAAACATTTCATTTATTTATTTGGATTTTGAAAATGTCATTACAGACATATTTATTAGGTTAGGTAGACAAATATTGTCCAAAGTGAAAATGAATCTTCAAAATATTTTCGCTTTCAGTTATTTTAACTTATTCTATTTCCAGCTTAGGTTTTCACATTTGTATATTTGCATCCGTCCAAGTAGCCTGCCCTTAGGGTAGGTTCACCTTATTTTTACTCTGCGTAACCGAGTCAATAGCCACTAACTTTGTTCTTTTTGTGGACAAACGTTACAATTGTTACGACTGAGTGACCACAGACAATACACACATGCACTGCGTTCCACGAAGCTTGTTTTGTAGAAAATTTTATTTATAATTTTAATAGAATATAAAATCTATATAGATGTTAAATCTGTGTTATAGATATATGTAGGCTATTCGTCTTTAGACCTGATGTAGCCTGCATTTATTTAACAAATAAGTACATAAACGTAGATCTATTAATTTTTTATTAGACTTGATTTTATTCATGGTATCCGCTAGCACACATACAAAACAAGTAAATCGACAGTGTGGTGTGGTTGATATTTACCAATCCCGAGGTCCCGAGTTTACCCAATGCTAATCATTCTCACAAGTGTAAGGTTGCCGCCTAAGCCTCGTAATGAGGCCTATTGTATTGATAAGTATCCTGCAATTGGCGAGTTACTTGCTGTTAAATTTTATGTTGAAAAGAAACAAAAATAAATAATTAAAATGTAAAAACGGGCAACAGACAGAAATTCTGTTTCTGAGCTTGGTTACCAAAAGAATAGAAAGGGAAAACATTTAAAGCAGATTCGATCGAAAAGAAAGCTTTAAAATACAATTTCTAAGTAGGTGGGTAACAGTTTAAGTTTTATTCAAACCGAGGTCTGGGAAACAAGCTACATTATCTTTTAATCTAGGCCTACACCCGTCTTGCGTTTGGTTGAAAATGTTGATATCTAACAGGCCTATGTAATACCAATATGGCAGTTAATCGAAACATACCGAATCTATATTTAGGTATAGAAGAAGCACGTCCCCCTCCTTTTCATATGGAAGCAGGGAACAAAACGGATATACACTTCAATAGAATCGAATGAAGTTGGAATAGCAAGTCCTATGACTTGCAGTTAACTCATCAAGACATATCGCAACAATCTCCGTGGGAATGGATTAACGTTGGAAACGATTGGGGCTTCATTAGGGTCACGCTACTACCCTTCTTTTAGGCAATTAATACAACTCATCAAGATTAATGATTTAAGACAATGCTTGAACACTGATTTTAACTTCAGCTGTTTTTGTATGTAGTTGTACTAAGTAATATAAATGCTTCAATTTTCGATCTTTATCTTCTTCATGAGTCAGTTTGTGGTTGTTTCCTTTACATTAAAATCAATTGATTTTCATTAACAATGTGACGGGATTACAAATGATCCTTTTATGAGGTACGGGTGTTCTTCTTTATCTGCATCTTAAAGAATAGTGAAGTCCACACTCCACCATATGCACCAATGCGAATCACCAAAAGCCTATAACCTGTCAGTTGCTCTTTGGCATCGCAATAATTCGGCAAGGGTGTCTTGGGTGTAACAATGCTGTATGTACTAAAACTATAGAATTGTGTATCAACAGGTCAGATTTAGTGATTATCGATGCTATATCCCGAGATAAACATAATCTCAACACACATCCTCAGCAATAGGGAAGTGTTTAGAGGGACTCCCCCTAAAACTACCATTTTCTTTTAGATAACCTTAAATTGACTCAATTTTGCTTTGAATGTTCAAAGTTGTCCACACCTGACATCCCCTCCCTCTCAGGCTGTGCTCCCACGCAGGAAGAGCTCCCCCTAAATTAAAATACTGCACACTCCCCTTCTTCTAGGCATACAGGTATTATTTAAACTTAACGGGCAGGTTCACCCAAAAAATTATCTTCCTTAGGCCTATATGTTTTAGTTTATCATAAAAAGTATATTCAGCCCTGTTTTTGAATTTTTACGATTCATTTTACCTATCATAAATATTGGTGAAATTGACAAAAATTGCTAAGTGGGGGGATAGTTCAAATTACAATATATAATCCCTATTCTTTTACATACAAATTGTCTGAAAGAGGGGTATTTTAAATATATTGTAAAAAATCAATGGTCATTCTAAAAAATTATAGAAAAATACTTTTCTTGTGTATTTTAACCAAAATTGTTCATTTCTGATATTTTTATAAAGTGTAAAGTAACCATTTTTATTTGATAATAAAAAATTACCCACTTTGCTATTTTGTGTGTAAAAGAATAGGGATGA
>JAOTQE010073898.1:0-16581 GCA_025631205.1 Nesometra sesokonis
GCTATTTGATTGATTTTTTCCGATCTTAGTCGGATTTTCTCTACTGTTACGTTTAACATATATATATATATATATATCATGCTGCTGGTGATTATCAGGGATTTAAAGAGGTTAGGGGTTAAGCCCTATAAAGTTTATATCAGAGTTCTATCTAAACTACTACCCATGAGCGTATAACACTTAGTGACGGCTTTATCAGAGTTAGGCCTTTAGTCCTGGCCTCACAGCTCATTTCCAAACTAGGTTATTACTAGCATATTTATTAATATCATGGTTCATTTTGATCATTTCACTAAAGACGTTCTATGTGTTTCACAAAAAGCCATCCATTAGCGTAAATCAATCATAAGCAAAAGGTTTTGTGGAAAAACCCAATAACTTAATGTTTACTTGGAACATCATTCATATCATAATCACTGTTAGCTTATTGTCGAAGATGCACGAGTTTGTTTATTAAGAAAATAATCACAAATGGATTTAAGGAAACTATAAGATCGCTGGGAGCTAGGTTCTAAGACAGGTGCTCTGTTTCCTTTATAACATGTACCTTTTAAAGGTCACAAAAACGTTGTTCCATTTATGAATTAAATAAAAATATTCGATTGATTGTTTGCAGATACTGTTAACCATAACTTACAGAAATTGTGTTATATTAAGAACTAATACCTTAAAGATTCAATTCGAACTACATAAGTAGACTTCTTCAATCCACATTACCAACGGTCATTACGATCTTTGGCCTCAACATTGCATAGGCCGACGTACTTTAGGCATTTGTAGAAATACATTGATAGTAATCACCAAGTTAGGCCTACACAAGTTTTTATTAAAGAGTGGAATAAAATGGAATAAAGAAGATTAGAAAAAACATTGATCCACGTTGAATTTTGAAGTTAAAAACACATTTTTGTCACGGTTTATGTTTTTAGAGGTGGTAAAAACTGTATCACACTCAACATCACACTTTCAATTATTGGTTGATGGTAGTAATTTTGTTCAAAAATGTTGTTTAACCATAAAACCCTTGAGCAGCGATTTTGCTTTCGAACGTGGTTACATCCATCTAACAAAACCCTATTAATAATCATTCAATAGCTCTTACATTAGTAGGCCTACCTCGGATGTTTTAGTTCTTCGGTCACCTATTTGAAATTAAAGATGGATACCTTTGATTAAAAAAAAAACAAATGGAACATGGTCATCAGTGGTATCAATGGAAAGGGAATTGTACACTGAACAAACCATATGTGTTTTCAAACCATATCATTTATTATTTTCATACTGCTGCTAAGTCGAGTTCTTGGAGACTTCATCACATTCCGCACATCAAAAATACAACGCGAGAGATTGGCCACGTGTGTCTCCGCTGTACAGTAGTTCGTTGACGCCTCCGTCACTGACAACACCACTAAAAGCATCCTTACTAATGTTAACAAAAGGCCAGGAACACACATAATGCTAAGAACTGAACGAATCAATATAGTCTCATCAATCATTGGCCAATATAACTGGCGGTAACAATCTCATAAAAAGAAAAAAATGGCATTAGGAAGCTAGATATAATTGATTTCGTTGGGTATCAGAATCATTTGTCAATATAACGTTTAGCAGGTAGCAACCAGACATCATTTTTCATTTAATTGTTAAAGAAAGTGTATGATTTATCCAATTGTTTGGCCTATAAAGAAACGTGGTCTGAATAGAAGCAAATAACTTGTGTTCTTTTTTGCAAATATTTCGTTTTTATTACCACAATAAAAGATAGTTTTGTCGCTAAGGTAACACATGTGCATTTCTCGTTTTTCCGGGCAAGTGAGCTGATGAAACGTACTATATGCGCACATAAAATAGCGGCTGGGTGAGTTCAAGTTGAATACGGCAATTTTTTCAGAAAATTCTTTATTGCCCTCGCCCCACTGAAATTTGAAAAGGGTATTGTAATGAGCTCCGTCTGTGTGTCTGTTTGCATCCATATCTAAAAAAACTATTGGGCAGATTTACTTCAAATTGTTAGACAAAGTCAGAACCAACCGTATCTAGGTCCTACCAAGGTTTGCTGATTACGACATGCATTCTGGATTCGAATCTATTGATATTGTGTCTAATAACCTCTATTGGAGAGAAGCTATTTTGAAAAATGTATGAAAACTAGACAGGTACTATCTTTCTCTATCTATGTAGGTGACTCCACTCTACTTTCATTATCTTTAAAAATTACATAAAATATCATTAACTTCTTGACCCTACAGTAGGCCTAGTGTGTTTTCTCCTGTTTACTTGAACATAGGTTTGCAAACATTGTAGTTAGAGTTGTGTAAGTAACACTCGCCCAATGGGGAGGGTTATTGCAATGAGCTCAGTCTGCCTGTACTTATGTTTTTCCGTGTGTCTATATATTCCTATCTACATCCATATCACAATAACTATTGTGTTAATCAATAATATAATAATTATACTTCAATTTTAGAGCAATTTAAGAACGAACTATAGCTAGGTCCTTCAGAGGTTTGGCACTGATCACGATTTGGGGTCGAAGGTCATTAAATTGTCATTGTTGACAAGGTCAAATTTTCACTGTGGTCTAATTCAATACAAATTGATCAGGAATGACAAACAAAATTCACTTCACCCTAAGGTTCTCCGGTTAACAAGTTGAATTATTATACATATACTGGGCATCTAAAACTACTGTACTTAATGTCAAATCAACTGAGATAGTACTTTAAATATAGCATTAAACTTAATGGAAACGGTGGGATTCCATTACCTTGCTACCGTACTTGAAATTTAGCAGGCAGTTTCTCTCATTGGTTAATTGCTCCTTCGACCCGACGGTCCCTTAGTTTGGGAAGAGGACACATATTATTAAAATGTTGGTTTGTTAATTGGACAAACACCTGTGTGTTTTTCTGTATTTGCTCCTTTCGTAAACCATTCACAGTAATTCAGCGAGTTTTTTCCAATTAATAAGTAGCGCAAATCTAAATTAGTTCTTTATCTGGAAAATAGCGATTCATAACCTTGTAAACCCGTGAAAAAGTAATAGTCTTATAATGGCTTTCTTTTCTTATCAAACAAGGACTTCTAGGTTATCACCAGTAATTGTATCTAACTCATTATCATGTTTATACCGACATCTGCCAAGTTCTCAATAATAATTTAAATTGTCGTTACTATTGCTTCTTGTTTCTCGCTCACCTTCCGTCCAGTGATTAAAAGTCATTCCTGCATTTAGTTTAAATAAAAACCAGCGCACTTAAAAGGTTTCAATATGAGAAAACTCCGTTTGTTCGACAACAAGATGACACCTTTTCAAAAGCACATTTAAAGTAAGTTTACCAAGGTTTTACTAATAATATATTGTGTATAAATCTTGCTATCAGAGATTGAAATAATTAACGAATAATGCCCGTCCATTGGCATTGTCCTGTTGCTCCTCCCGTGGATAGCGTTCATCAGTTTTGTTCTTTTACTGACCCTTTGAGTGCATGCATAGTAGTAGTAGTCTGTTGAGATTGACGTAAGTAGGCTAAGTAATGGTCCTGTTTCTGTTGCAGAACTCAAAATACCGTATAAAATACGGTATCAAACATCTACTGTGCCGTTTTTGCTGAAACTGCTTCCCAGGCGCGGATCCAGACCTTCGCACCGTTCGCCATTGCGAAGGTCAGACGACCTCAGACACTGGTACCGCACCACAGGGGCCCAAAGCGACCCCCGGACCCCCAGCTTCTTCACATGGGTTTTGCGAAGGTCACAGTGCATGTCTAGATCCGCCCCTGCTTCCTGGGTGGTCTGATTAAAAAAGTCCTCTTTGCAGTACAGTGCCCAAAATGCCTTTTGTTAGGGAGGAGTTTGGTTGACCTGTGTGAGTAGTGTGCATATTCATTTTTGTTGTATGTGAGTGACATGTTAAACATCGCTATGTGGTCTTTGGTAAAAAATCACACCAAAGTATTCTTTCACCTCTCACGCCTTACATCTCACCTACTGGAAATAATGTGAATAGCCATTCATGAGGAATAGGCAAAGACGAGGATGACGTTTGTTAGCATCACTAACCGCTGTTGTTGGTGGATCATCGACAGGGCCCGAGGTGATGCATCAAATAAGGATGGCCAGCTATAGCTCCATCCCAATAATTCCATCTAGTAACTATTAATGGGAGACAGGTTCCCCTGTTTCCCCTGACTTGGATTTTTTTATTATTTGTGGTGCTATTGGTTTTAATCTTGCTGTTGATCCGTTTTGGACAGTTCACCCCCTATTTTATTAAAAATACGGTATTTTTATGGCAGCAGAAATAGGATTTAAAAATAGATGATTAAAAAGATGTATCACTCCTCGGTGAATAAAACATTGCATTGAATTGCACAGTTTGAGGCATTACACTTATTGGCGATGAACTAATCTTCAATCATAGGACTATATTACCTGCGAACTTTTTTTTGGCGTCTGTGCGTGAGACAATTCCACCGCCATTGCTGTGACACATTTTCATTTTCTTCGATCTGACAAGGAGAAAATAAAAACGTCATCTGCCCAAATTTTTTCCGTTTCAGTCCAAAATTATATACCACTGATTTGTGGGCCCTTTTTACCGTATTTTCTCTGTAGTTTAATGCGTGAGAAAACCTATTTCCATTAACTGCCCATGCGTAATTTTGCTACTGCATGAGAAAAATTATCTAGGCCTATTATGCATGAGACTTTCAAAATAAGTCCCAATGCGTGAGACTCACGTATTATGTGTGAGGGTTGGCAGGTACCTTACAGTCTATGTTAAATTCTAAGTTGGACATTTTCATTAAAATGGTAAGATTTGACTAGATAAGCATACTAAAAATATTTGCAAATTTATTGTCGTTACTTTGACGTACATCTTAATTAAAACTTTGGTTAGTTCATTGGACGCTGGCGCGGATGCAGAATTTTGAAAAATAGGGACCGGAAGGGGGCCCGGTAGAGAGTCAAAGTTCTAGGGGGTCCGGGCGCATGTTTCCCGGGAAATTTTGGACTTTAGATGTCCTGAAATGGCCTCAGAGCGTGTTGAGGGATCAATTTTAGCTGAATATTTTCGTTTTATAGACAATATAAATAATATTGCTATAATTTTCTTTCCGAAAGAGGGGGTTCATCCGTATGGATGAAAATCCTATAGTGATATTTTTGTTCAATTAAAGACAATCGATATGAACTCAATTTAAAGAACGTACTCCCTTCCCGCCCTAAAATTATGAGGTATAAGCAAGATAAAACAAATCGTGATAATCAACACTCGTCGTGTTTTACCGTACGTAATCACTATGGCGATGGCATTTTAAAAAATCGCATTCCAAATTTATTTCAGTGAATTATTGCATTTGGTTTTGGCAGTAAACAATAACATTTATGTATAACGACAATAAAAACAAGGCATTACTTTCACGAACCTATTATTACTATTTATGAAAGCGTGTACCATTGAAATGTTTTATAAACCGCCTCATTAGGATCAGTCTATGCTAAATCTAACTTACTGGATAAGCGCCCAAAGCCACCGAAATGTTATAAGTGTACAGGGCGTTCATCATCCACGCGTGTTGCGTTAATTGCCTAATAAAATTGGCCCTCTCGGCGACAATATACGGTGAAAAAATATTCAACCAGTTAGCGCTTATTTTCTTGAATCATCTTGGTAAAATTTGATGCAAGATTATATCCATCCATTCTTTATTTCTACGTTGAACTGATGAAAAATCAACAAACAATGTCATGACGGTCCCGCGTCTTGTGGGCTTTAAAGATATGACAACACACGTTTCAACACGTGTGTTACATCCGGAGCTAGCCAGTCTATGTTAATGCAACAGTAGGCCAATAACGCAGTAAATACAGTATGACGTACATCACCACCACCATCACCATAATCATCATCGTCGTCGCATCATCATCATCATCAGCATCATCATTATCATCATCAGTATCCTCATCGTCATCATCATCATCACCATCATCGTCATCATCATCATCATGATCATCACCATCATCATCATCACCACCACCACAACCACCATCACCATCATCATCATAATCATCATCATCGTCGTCATCATAATCATCATCATCATTATAATCATCATCATTGTCGTCATTATCATCATTATTATTATCGTTGTCATTATCATATCATCATCACCATAATAATCATAATAATAATCATCATCATAATCATCATCATCGTCGTCGCCATTGTCATTATTATTATCATCATCATTATCATCTCATCATAATCACCACCACCTCAACACCATCATCATCATCGTCGTCGTCATAATCATCATTATTATTATTATTATTATTATACTACCACTACAATCATCATCACCATCATCCTCCTCCTCATCATCATCATCACCACCACCACCACAACCATCATCATCATCATCATCATTATCATCATCACCACCACCACCACCATCATCACCATCATCATCATCATCATCATCATCATCATCATATCATCATCATCACCACCATCATCATCTTCATCATCATCATCATTATCATCATCATCAACATCATCATCATCATCATCATCATCTTCATCATCTTTATTATTATTATTATCATTATTATTATTATTATTATCATCATTTTGTTTTCTTGTTACAACCAAACCTTTCCTTGCCACTTTTAAGATAGGAACTACTATACATTATGCTTTATATAAGAAAAAAATAGAAGCATAGTTATCAAACTAAACTTTACTCAAATTTTGTAGCAAATTACTGAATGAACCCAATGGACATCTTTACCATTGTTGAAATTACCAGTTGCAGTAAAACTAATAGACACCCACCCATCCCGCATTTGATTCTGTACTGTATGCCTGCTTGTAACTTAAATTTAACACATAACATTTACATATCCTGATACTTTTAATACTATATCAAGCTAAAGAATCACATCTATGGATGAAAGCAGATAGTTTCCCCGCAGAGAGCAAAACGATTTTTGATGGACCAATTTCTAGGCTAATCTGTATAATGCAAAGAAAGAAATTTCGTCAAAAATATTGGTATAATGTGACACCAAAACCCAGATAAGGGAATTAGCACACGCAGCCTATTTAGTTGACTTAACCATGTGAAGCAAATCGGTCTGTAGTAATGGAGTTATCGAAATGGTGAGATGTCTTGATGATGCAGAGCGAACAGAACACTTCACAAGATTTAAATCCCGGTGATATAGAATTACCGCCAAGACACGGAGGTATTAATATGCCAATTTTCGTTGAATAAAATGTTGTGTAAATATTCTATATTTCTCACCGTGATCATCAACGTGTGCGATCAAAACAGTAAAACGATGGCGATGATGCGATTTCATCGACAACATTGTCTTTAATGATCATCGCACATAATTCTAATTCGTGACAGGAATTCCATCTATTATATAGAAAATACAGGTCTATCAGTACTGATAGAAAAACAAATATTTCAAGCAAAATTTGAACTTCAGACAATTTTTCAATACAAAAACATGAAACGCATTACATGCAATTTTCGACAATGTCTGCAATACAGAACGCATTACGTGCGGTTACATAGGCCTAGAAGGCATTTTTGACGACAAGGTTTGTAATACAAGAAATACAAGAACATAGAACGCATTAAGTGCGTTGTCGACAAGGTTTACAGTAAAAGAACATAGGCCTAGAACGCATTATGTTAGTTTGTCGACAAGGTTTACAATCCTAAATGGTGCGGTTGTTGACAAGAGTTACAATACAAGAACATAAAACGCAATACCGGCTGTTGCCGACTGGGTACTATTACCAATAGTTATTAGGTGAGACTGGGTGTGATACAAATTATGTCAGTCGAGGGGTTTGTATTAGGCGAGGGAAGTCTGATACAAGCTTCGACCCTGACTTACTTGTCAGTTTACTCGGTTTTAGTTTAGATTTTAAACGTTAACTACACTTCAACACAGGCACCCATTTGCTCGCTTGCAATTACTTGATAGACAAGTGTCGCTAAGTTATTTGTTATGCAACTCTTTCACTGCGCATGCGCTGTTTCTTCTTGGCATGATACGATGCGCGAGTACGAGGCCAGAGGATATGACAAAAGAAATACCTAGTCAGTGAATGTCCAATGAAACACGATAAATTTGCATCCAAGGGAGGTGCTCAGGGTGCCGAGCAACCTCCCCCCCCCCCCCAATTTCCTTTTTATTAAATTAACTTTGAATATTATAGCAAGAGCGACCGCGCGTTATATTGAAGTTTTGTGGACGTACAAGGGGCTCCTGTTTACAAGTAGTAGGCCTAGCAGAATATGTCGCACAAATGGTGCGGCTGATAATACCGGCAGAAAGTGTAGTACGTGTGTTCAGTGGATCAATTCTCCAAATTGTGATAATATTCTGAAACTTGGCACAGTTACTCATTGGGGTATCAAAAGCATGGAATGGAAGGGTTGCCAAAAATTTGGTCAGGGGAAGCGGCCATTTTTGATTTCAAAATATGTACCAATCTCGGTAACCAGTCAACGGAAAAACTTACTTTTTCTTTTAAATTGTTCAGGACATGCATATTCCTATTTGCTTTAATGGAAAATTTTACTAAAAATAACCGGAAATGGTATTTTTGACCTTTGAACTCAATTTTACAATATATCTATATCTTCATAACCGTAATTGTTGTACAGAGTTGATTTTTATCTTAAATTGTTCAGGACATGCATGTTTATATGTGCTTTAATGGAAAAAGTTTACTAAAAATAACCGGAAATGGTATTTTTGACTTTTGACCTCAATTTTACCATATATCTATATCTTCACAATCGTTTGTCATACAGAGTTAATTTTTCTAATAAATTGTTCATGCATGATCATATGCTCTCTAATGAAAAGGTTTCACTAAAAATATACGGAAATGGTATTTTTGACCTTAGTTTTGCCATATATATATCTTCAAAACCATTTTTCCTTACAGAGCTGAATTTATTTTTGAATTGTTCAGAACTTGCATGTTCAAATGCGCTCTAATGAAAAAGTTTTACTAAAATTAACCAGAAATGTTATTTTTTATCTTTGGCCTCAGTTTTACCACATATCTGTATGTTTGTCGTACATAGTTGATTTTTCTTTTAAATTGTTAAAGAAATGCATCTTTCTATTGGACCTAATGTCAAAGATTTCCTTAAAATAATCGGAATTAGTATTTGTGATTTTTTACTTTAGTTTTTAACTAGGCTATATTTCAATATCTTCATAACCATAAGCACGTGACTTACATTAATATATCTCTTAATGATTAGGTTCTACACCAAGGTGGTTTGTAATACTTACTGTTAAAAAAATGTGCTGACGGTAAGGCGTCATCGCAACAAGTGGAAACCATTACAATAACCAAAGCTTGTTGTTATAAGATCATGGAAAAGCTGTGTGCCCGTTTCTTTGTTAAGAAATTTCATATGGATATTAGGTGAACGCAGGAATACTTCTTTGTAGACCTTTTTAACATTTTTCCTGGTAACCACACGACTTATTACATCTTAACCCATGCTTTCTGCATTTGCAGCTTCAGAGTTCACAGTCGGTACCGTATGTCTACAACAAAATAACACATTTGAAAGTCGTCACAGCCGATGGGATTATGCCGAACAATTTGTTCACATTCTTGAGATGTGATGAATTGAGAGAAGAGCTGTTTCCATTATTTGTAAACAGTGTAGTTGAGAATATTTACACAAATCACAGATTGTTTGTAGGGACTTTGGAAGACAATGAAAGCTGTAGCAAACCAGCAAATAGATTTGCAACCGTTGATACCATGTAACATGGATGAGGCAGATGTTGTTTATGTTAAACATGTTGAAAATTGTCCACACATTCTTATCAAGACTGTAGACAGATATACTGTAATTGCGTTACCAACTTTACACAGAATATCTGGCATCCAAGAGCTTTGGATCGAGTTTAAAGTGGGAAAGCACTTGAGATACATTCCAATACACGATATTCCTTCTTCTCTTGGTCCACATCAACTGCTTATTTGTTCTTTAACCCATTTAGTGGTTGTGATACAACTTCACCTGTTTAAAGAATGGTAAAACATCATTTTTAACGTAACTGGAAAAAGGTGTCATGGAAGACTGCAGTATGTGAGAGAATGTCATCTTCTGTCGGAAGTCTTACTGAAAAATACAGACTATCTAGAACAGTTTGTTGTCACTATGTATTGTACTACATTTGATGGCATGAAACTAAACGAGGCAGGGCGATACCTATTTACAACTAGGGGGGAAAGCAATAGAGAATATCCCCCAACATTTGCTGCATTAACAGAACATACTGTATGAAACGATCTGTATTACAAGCCAGGAAGTGGTAAAACTGTCTAGAGGCCTTCATATTTGAACAGATCCTAGTTAGTTGGGGATGAATGAAGGATCAGAACAATTTTATTCCAGTTTGGAGCTGTCTGCTGGAACCTTTAAATGTTAACATGGTGTTAATTCGTTGCGGACATGCCGATTGTGAACTTGGAAGCTGCAAATACAGAAAGAATGGATTCAGATGTACTAAGCTTTGTGGTTTCCAGGATAAATGTTAGAACAAGTACCAAGTAGTATTCATGTGTTCATTTAAAGCTATATTCTATATCCCCAACATCAAAAACATACAAAATTTCTCAACAAAGAAACGGTCACATATTCTTTTCCATGCTCATAGAACCTTCTTGTTTACTGTAATGGTTTCCTCCTGGAGTCTTATAGGTGCTCTAGTCAGAAATTTTCAACTTAAGCTAAAATGCTAACCTATAGTTGCGGGGACGCCTTGCCGTCAGCACATATTTTTTAAACAGTAGACAGGCTATTACAAACCTTTTAGGCGTTAAGATATAGATGAATGTAAGTCACACAATTATGGTTATGAAGATACTGAAATAAAATGTCAGATTATTCTTAGGAAATCTTTGACATTAGGGCCAATAGAAAGATGCATGTCCTGAACAATTTAATAGGAAAATCAACTCTGTACAAAAAACGGCTGTGAAGATATAGATGAGTGGTAAAACTGAGGTCAGAGGACAAAAATACCATTTCCGGTTATTTTTAGTAAATCTTTCTGTTAGAGCAACATGGACATGCATGTTCTAAACAATTTAAAAGAAAAATGAACTCTCTACGACAAACGATTGTGAAGATATGTATATTATGGTAAAACTAAGGTCAAAAATACCATTTCCGTTTATTTTTAGTAAAACCTTTCCATTAGAGCGCATTATTAACATGCATGTCCTAATTCAAAAGAAAAATCAGCTCTGTATGAAAAACGATTTTGAAGATATAGATAAGCCTATATTCCGTTTATTTTAGTGACACTTTTCCATTAGAGCACATTTGCATGTTCTGAACAATTTAAAAAAAAATCAACTCTGTATGACAAACGGTTGTGAAGATATAGATGTATGCTAAAACTGGTCAAAGGTCAAACATTTCCGGTTATTTTTAGTAAACTTTCCATTAGAGCACATATGAACCTGCACGACCTGAACAATTTAAAAGAAAAACCACATTCACTGGTTATTGAGATATGGTACAAAAGTGAATATTTGAGGTCCGCCATTTTGAATTCCAAAATAACTGCTTTCCCCTGACAAAATTTTTGGCAACCCTTTCCGTTTCATGCTTTTGATATCCCAATGAATAGTTATGCAAAGTTTCAGAATATTATCACAATTTGGTATTTGCCTAAAATTGGCACCTTAGCACCCGTACTTGTGCGCCTCCTTCATATCGTTATGGATTTGCCCCTGTTCGTACTACCCTGAGTAATGCACCGTACCATTTCCACGGTTGTGCAGTAGCCACAAAGTTAATGTGTGTGCTAGAGACAAAGCTATCTAGTTACGAGAATTTCTTTTATCTATAATGTATTTATCTGATATTTTTACAATTTTACATTTTTGGGTAAAGACGTTGCAGGGAAATTTAATGATATATAATATAGCATGATATACCGCCAAAAGCGAGATAGACAATTACCGGCTGACATTAAACAACGTGGAGACGGGAATCGTCTTTTGTAACTGATCAAATAATAATTACTACACGACGGAAGTTATAGATATAATAAATAACATTAGATTGATGCAAAAAAAAACCACAAGCTCTTGGTGGCATGGTCGTTTGTAAGATTAAAGGGGAAAGAGTCTTGCAATAGGTGTCGGCTGTCTGTTTGACTGTCTATCTGTCTGTTTGCACTATTCAAAAACATATCGAGCCGATTTACATATTTTCAGACAATGTTGGGGTCAACCATAGCTCGATATTTTACAAACTGAATTGATACTATTATGTAAAGCCTTATAGAGACCCACAATGCATGTTATCAATCTATGATTTTATAATAATCTATAGCAAAGAATATGACCTGATTTTTGAAAACTCATATTGCTCACAGCGATATGTTGTAGCATGACTTATGAAAGATGAATGAGCTGCAATTTGTACCAGAAAAAGTTGAAGGATATAAAACTTACCCGAAGATTACCCGAATAATATCAAATCTAAACATTATTACGACTCTCATTTAAACACGAGTCAATATGGAATAATGAAGTGAAACATTAATCACAACTGTTAAAACATGCCTAGGCCTATAATGCTTATTACGAAAACAAGAGAATAATTCAAATAAGATGCAACTTGCATCAGATCGTTGTAAAAATGCATACTAAAGAAAACCGATTGCAAAAAGTAGACTGATCATCTGGCCAACTGAACAATGGGAAGACCGAAACTCATTACTATCTGTGAACACAAAGCGCTTTCGCTCTTGCTTTTTTCAAAAGTGTCTCAGATATTTCGTATTCATGTTTGCCAACGGCACACATTGCCTTGAGCTGACTCGTTCCAGAAACACGTCGGGTCATGCCCCAACCACGTCGCATCAGTTGCCCTGATCCTAGACGCAGGTATCGAAAAAACAGAAATCAAGAATAGCGGGTCTTCAATACACCGAATTAACAATAATAATTAATAATTTATTCGTTTTACTGTTTTGAAACAGGGGAACCTTCTCACACAGGAGAGGTTCGACCATACAGTACAATATAGCCAATTGAAAAGTAACAATAACATCGTAAACATACTTTAAAAAATGAGATAAAATATGATGGAAACAATTTCCAATTAGAGGCCTTGTTTACAACTGGTTTCGTGGGTATGTTTATAAATAGAGGGCGCTTTTTCCTATACACATATACTGTGTAAAATGAGCTTCAAAATGACAAGTTTAAAGTTTATTATTTGCACTTCTTCATTGATAACTCATTCCAAACCACTGGGATATATTAAATTGGCTGATGAATAGAGGTCTCTACCACGCAAACAGTGCTGATCCGCTAGTACACATAGCGGCTTAGTACTTCCAAGGAGGTATGGATCAACGGAGTTCTACCTTTTGGCCTAGCTTAAATCATTTCCTTTTAAATGTAAATTAAAACAAGATCAACTATGTTCTAACTAACGTAGATGTTCACTAATGCCTAAAAATGATCATACTTGCTAAATTCAATGCGTATTTTCAACCAAATGTTTGGGTAAAATTAGCACTCGTCGTGTATTATGAGATGGGACTTGATGTGAAGTCCCGTGACGTCACAGACCATCTCATTTTTACATTGCCATTTGCAAATAAGTCTTGATCTATCTGTTCTGCATTCCGGAACAAATGTGGTGGTACAATAAGTTTTAGGCCGAGATGCTACTAGGGATGATTTCTCCCTTTCTACAATAATGTTTGACTCTCATAAGAGTAGACGCTCACGATTAGAAAATAGTATGTTAGAAACTTCCGGGTGCTGGGTCCGATTCCTTACAGATGCGTCATCCCGCACTTCAAAACTGTAATTGTAGATGTGATTAGTGGTCGCTCTCAATGACAATCGATACACGCGGCTAGTAGACAGGTGTTCAAATATGCAAATCAATGCAGTGCACTTCATGTTGAATTATGTTCTCTTTGCCCTTGGAGTATTACATGTAAAACATTTGTCTATAAAAATTATCTCTCTTTATAATCATCTAAATCGTAAGACATATTATTTATCTCTAATAATACTTTAAATTGGTATATTATGATTTACTGAATTATTATTTCATTTTGGACACGAAATAACGTCTCTTTATTCTGCTCTGAATCTAGGTTTTTAAAAAGCCTGTAAGTCTTGGTCTATCTGTTCTGCCTTCCGGAACGAATGTGGTGATACAGTACTAGTAGGTTTTAGAGAGATCTTACTACGGATGATTTCTCCCTTTCTACAATAATGTTTGATTCTCAAATATTAGAAAATAGTATGTTAGATAACATTCGGGTGCAGGGTCTGATCATCAGGTCCATTTAAATGTCAAATGGGATAAATTAATTCATTCTTTCATCTTTTTATTTCGGAATTTCATACCCATCACATATACAACTAGTAAATGAGTCACCTAAACAGTTCAAGTAAATCTATTACATCCTATTAAAAGACCCAGTATGATAAGCAGGATGATTAAGTGGGGTAATTTTTTGGGACTTTCGTGGCTGTTGAGAACGAAGGTCCATTTCTATGTGGATTTGTCATCTACACGCAGTAAATAAGAAAATAAGTTTGGGTGACCATCGCCAAAACATTGGGAAAACCTACAGACACTTTTCTTACTAAGAACAAGACAATAAATCAATAGAAGGTTCTGCAATTTCCAAGAAACACCACTGCGCGATGTCGTATCTAGGTCCAGTGTATTTTAATACAACTTTTAGGCAAACATAATTTATTTTCTCGATAAGTTTAACAGTTAAAACAAGGAAATCGTTACCGATTACACCCTCGCCTGTTTTTCGAACCAACATGTAAATCCTCAGTTACTGTAAACTGTAGTAGTACTGTAGGTAGTTTCTTAGTAATGTGTGTCTGTCATTCCGTTGAATACTTGATCATTTGGTCAGTTCGTCCGTTGATTACTTGATCATTTGCTCAGTGTTGATTACTTGATCATTTGGTCAGTCTGTCCGTTGATTACTTGATCATTTGGTCAGTTCGTCCGTTGATTACTTGATCATTTGGTCAGTTCGTCCGTTGATTACTTGATCATTTGCTCAGTTCGTCCGTTGATTACTTGATCATTTGCTCAGTTCGTCCGTTGATTACTTGATCATTTGGTGAGTTCGTCCGTTGATTACTTGATCATTTGCTAAGTTCGTCCGTTGATTACTTGATCATTTGCTCAGTTCGTCCGTTGATTACTTGATCATTTGCTCAATTCGTCCGTTGATTACTGATCATTTGGTCAGTTCATCCGTTGATTACTTGATCATTTGGTCAGTCCGTCCGTTTATTTTGCGATCAGTTTTCATTACTTGATCATTTGGTCAGTCCGTCCGTTTATTTTGCGATCGGCTTTCATTACATTTAACATTTTTAACAGATTCTAATTTAGTAATGTTTTTCAGTCACCTCATTGTTAGGTGATCAGTCAGCATGTCGCCGCTGTTGCGTTTGGTTTTCTTTAGATTTAGTATGCCCTTATTCCAGGGCCGCAGTCAGGCGAAACGAAGTGAAGGGCCTGCAGGGGTTGCGTAGGGCCTGGGAGGTAGTCTAGTGAAATAAAAAGGGCAGATGTTGACTTTTTAAAATAGGTTAAAGTAGGTTATGAGGGCATGCTCAACTGGAAAATTGATTTTAGATGCTCAGAACAGGGAGGTCTCCCTGCTCAGAAATGGACTCCTTTTATGATTATTTTGGACTCTTGTTTTATAAACAATCAATATAAAATCACGCTATGTATAGTGTACCGTACTACATTAGATGATTGCTTTCGTTCAAATTTCAAAAATAGAGTTGAACTATTTAATAACTGTTTTCTTGAATGTGCTTACAAAGACTAAGGAAATTTGCATATGAAAAAGAGAAGCTTATTAAAAAAAAAACCCTATTAGGATTGCCAGCCTTTATTACCCCATACACAGGGGAGTTTTTAGATGTTCCGATAAAGCCATTTTTTAAACGCCAATTTCAACGACCTCTACCAAAACTATAGGCCTACATTTTCGTATGCCCGAGTAGTTAAGGCAACAGAACGAACCATAGCAAAACAACAGCACGGTTTCCAGTCCTGCTCGTGGTGGAGAAAATATTTTCGGATAAGGATGAATTTTGGTCTGCAGTAATAGGCCTAAGAGTGGGCGCTCACCATGTCCGCGCTGTCACTTCAATTTTTGGTTTAAATTCAGCCTTCCATTAATTTCTTTAACACTAAAAGTTTTAATAACTTGACAGTTTGGAAAAGCAAACTGGAACAGTGGCGGATCCAGGATCCACCGAAGGGGGGGTCACACTTTTCCACTCCGGGTGGGCGTGGTTGGCAATATTTTTCTGACGAGCAAAAAATAAAGGAAAAAGGTAAGCGATTTTGGGCCCGGCGCAATTACCTTAATAGGGGGCGCGCGTCGGTTGCGCCCCCCCACTTTTCAAACGGGATAGGGGGTATAAACCAGTTCCGTTTTAGTGGGAAGAGCACAGAAAGACTGACTGCGCCA
>JAOTQE010073909.1:3181-16576 GCA_025631205.1 Nesometra sesokonis
CAATGCTCTAAAGACCAATGCTCTAAAGACCAATGCTCTAAAGCCTGTAATTATTAGCTGAACATTCACAAAAAGACAGAAGATTGGAAATGGCTAGATTAATCATAAAACATTACAGCACACAAACTCTTTTAGTATTGCCGATTGGGGTAGGAGTGTCCCCATTTTTCAATCAGACAAGCAAAAAAAAAACAAACAAAAACTTGCCCTGTTTTGAGTGTTTTGGTCGTTTTTCAATACACTTGTTTTATATTTGTGGTCATTTATTTCACATTGCAAAAACTTTTTTAAAACAGGGTACTCTCCTACTCCCCTGTCTGAATTCACCATTGCAAAAAAGATTAGTTGAATCTTGAATTTTACCATTACCCCATGGGGCAAATGTTTTGATTTTTTACTGTTCTGTAGTCAAATTCACTGGTCCTTCAGTGGCAGATCTAGGGGTGAATAGGGTGGCTAGCCACCCACTTCATTCTCAGAAAAAAAAGGAAAAAATAAAATAAGGAAAAAACGCCGACATTATTAAGGCCAGAGACTTCTATAAAATGCCTTTCCCTTTAAAAAAAAATTCTTCATATTTTCGGAGGGGAACACCACCCTCATATGCCCACCCCCGATCGGTGCTACGCACCTTGCCAGCCACCCCCCTTTTCCAAATCCTAGATCTGCCACTGTCCTTTCTCAACACAATTTTGACTAGCTGAAAAAAATAAACAACTCCGCTGTCACCCTACATTGAGGCTTCGTAAGATAAGTTTTTCTCTTCATATTAATGGTAACCCAGCAAACACAAAACATTCTTATGACGTTCGTGAATGTTGGGATTTGGTATGTGACAAAATAACGTTTGCAAAACGTTATAGAAACGTTACATGAATGTTCAAACGTTACAATTACGTTAGATGTTGTGAAATTTGGTTAAAATTACGTACTTATGGTTCTACAAAGTAACGTTTTTAACACCAAAATATAACGTTATATAATGTTCTTATAACGTTATATTGTTAGCTGGGAATGAATAAACATTAAATAATTTCATATGTCATCTTGATATTTTAACTTGTCTAAATGGAACAATGAAAATTTGACAGGTCCGTTGTGAATTTCACTAATTATTGGCCACAAGACCAGACATAAATCAAACTTTGTGATGGGTGAAATCAAAAAGCAAAAAGTAGTTCTCAAGATATCTTATCAAAAAGGAGACATTATTCCTGGGAACCCAGTGGGAGACACAAAGGCATGGGAACATAACTTCACAAGGAACATACATAGCATTAACACACCTGATTGAACCTCGTTCTGTGACCCTGAAAAATAACATGCTTTGATGACGGCAGATCACATGAGCTGGAGGATTTACACATATCTGGATTACACAATGTGGGGTCAATAACTGTACACTTCAAGAATACAACATTGCAACATACTATTGGCCATAACCATATGAGGCAAAGAATGGCAAAACCACCAAGTTGTCACAAAATTGGAAAATTGACTTAATACTTCAACCATATTACACTTGTTGAAAGCTTTAAAATGAGGGGTCAATTATCAAAGTTAGACATCTATAACCAAACTTACGGAACAAAATAGACACAAATTCCCTTTGTATTTGTTTATATTTCCTGTTGTTTATTTGCTTATTTCTCAATAACTTCCTGTGCGACAACTTGGTGGTTTTGCCATGCCTTGCCAGATATCTGGATTACACAATGTTGGGTCAATAACTGCACTATACTGTAGTAATATTCAAGCATACAGCATTGCAACATACTGTAGGCCTCAACAATATAAGAACATGCTTCAAATACATCAATACAGCATAGGAGTGAAGTATACATTACTACAAGTTATGCTTGAAGCATCATAATATTCAAGTATCAGTTATGCTTCAAGTAGCACTAGGCCGAAAATATACACATCATTACATCAAATTGATGTAATAATCTTATTTTTACCACACAGACTGCTCAAGAATTATTTTCTATGTAAAAATACTATGAAGAATTATTATAACATGGGGTTTTTCCACTAAAACAAATATTACCTTAACCATGTATGAGTCACAGCAGTATGATGAATAGCTAACATTGTGAAAAATTATCCCTTTAATTATTTTCATAATTTTTTTGTACTGATATCAAATCTATCTTCACCTAGTCATGTGACCACTTTCAATTGGTCCAATGCTAAGCTCACTCTAACCATTCACCAAGTTGCCAATGGTAAAATGGAATTCTCATTTGGCTAAAATAAAAATGACCTCTATTGCCAAATTGGCTAAATGAAAATCCCTAAAAAACTGTCCATTTGGTGGCAATTATTTTTTTTTTGGTGGCAATTATTTTTTTTTGGTGGCTAATGAGTTTATAATTGTGGTAAATATTGGCAAATTGGCAACCTTTAGCCAGTTTTCTAAGAAAAAAAATAGTTTTTCTCTATGACTATTTGGATATTTTGGAAGCAGTTGGTGAAGCGGTTGCATTTTGGACTTCCAATGAGGTCCGGAATTCGAAGTTCACTCTGGTTGACAGTTTGTGTTATTAGGCAAGACACTTTATCTACGTTGCCTCTCTCCACCCAATATCGTATGCGCTGATTACAGCTGCAAACTTATGGAATCAATGAAACCAAAGGTGATCTTGTATAACTTATGAATAACTGCATACGACAGCAATGCTTGTTCAAAATAGATGCAGATTCAAATGAGGGGACCTTATTTAAATGGGGCGTATATGAAAATTCATGTTTGGGGTTGGGCGTATATGAAAATTCATGTTTGGGGTTGGGCGTTTATTAAAGGTGTGTGCTATTCAAATGGAATGCTCATTCAAGCAAGTACTGTTTATGAGTGTGAATAAAGCTCTTGGTAGTCTTTTTACAATTATATTTCTATATCTGTCAACTCTCACGCATAATGGACAAGTATCACGCATGGGGATCCATTTTGGATGTCTCACATATAACATTGCATTTTCTCACAAATAAGAAGAATTCGTAAAAATGTAAAGACCGTATACATCGGCGGCCCCCAAAATGGACTGACAAGCAAACAAAAAAGCTCATCCGACCACTTTTGGACCCTTTCTGCCCAGATTTTGGGGCCGATTTTACTGCATTTTGCTCTATGTTGCCTCTTGCGTGAGAAAAACTATTGAAACTACTGTTTATGAGTGAGAATTCTGCTAATGCATGAAAAAAATTATTCATGCGCAAGACATCAAAAATAGGCTCCAATGTATGAGACTCATGCATAATGCGCGAGTTGGCAGGTATACATACAGTAAAGAAGACTTTAAAGAATCGGGTACCATAGTACCTGTCCTTTTTGGGTCGATTTCGTCTGCTACTGCTTTAGGTGTCATTTTTACCATCTGCTACTCCATATTTTTTCATGCGTGAGGAAAAACTATTGCATGCATGGGAATTCTGCTACTTAATGTGTGAGAAAAATTATGCGTTAGACTTTCAAAATATGTCCCAATGTGTGAGACTCGTGCACTATGTGTGAAAGTCGACAGGTATATTTGGAGTAAGCCAGTTACAAGGAGCACAATTGAAGGTAAGAGTGGAGGAAGATTGAACCTGGAATCTTACGAGTTGGAGGTGTAGTACAGAAATCATGCTGAACATAATACCACAGTACCAGACTCATAGCTGAACACCTTCACCAATACTGCTCTACAAGTAATTACACTGCAGTGAATCCAAGAACACTGGAACAACAAATAGCTTACTGACAATGAAAACTGTGAAAGGTTTAAAAATGGCACTAATCCCTTTAAATAAATGGAGATATCTTAACATCAGTTTATGGATGGCTTGGCAGCGTAATGTACCAGCATCCACAACTTGTGTTTAAGGAAACATTAAATTAATGTAAAAAACATAAATATAAGAACTATAAGAATTTTAAAATGTTTTATACAAACACAATTTAGTACAATTTAACACAATTTAGTACATGTAGTAGGCAGTGCTCTCCCGAGTATGGCTTTAGCCATTAAATTTACCGGTAAAAATTACAAATTACCAGTAAAAATTGTTTATTGAAACAAGCTTTTGAAATAATTTAAATTCTCATTATACTTCAGTACGGTATATTTTTTGCCCTCCTTTTACTCTTTACAGAGAATACAGGAATGCTCATAGAGGCCTATAGTTATGTAGATAATTGGGGTAGGGTAAAAACCAATCCAAAAGCCACACCTGTCGACAAGTCATGCTTTTTGAAAAATTTACCAGTATAAATTTTTCAATTGAGAGAACACTGGTAGGTCATTAATGAGCATGGTACAAAGTCTTAACTAATCTAATGGTTTAGAGCTAAAGGGAGATCTACTGTACCTAGGAATCTTTATACTTATAGAAAATGATGCACTGATTTGACCCACTGACAAGGATCCTAAAAGTGGACTACAATGGTTTTTCCTGTTTTAAGGAGCTTAACTAACAATACACACTCCCGGTGCTGACCATCATTGACCGGAAGCAGCTCAATGCCTAACTAAACTAAAGCTATGACCTACTATACAAACCAATATGCCTAAGCAAACACTTACACCACATCAAATGGCTTTACAAAATATAGGCCATGATGATGACTTTTAAAATGTTTACATTATATGGTACATGGGTGATCCAAACCCTTTCGTTTTCCCCTGGGTTAACCTGACAAATGCACCCCCCTACTAAGTGTAGAGAATGTAGTACGTCTATATCATATCTAGGCCAGAAAATTAGGTCATCAAAACTACAGGTATGAACCCAACTTAGTAGAATTTTAAACGAAACAAAATTTATTCACCTTAAACAAATTATCGATACATATTACCACCTAAAAATGCAAATTTACCCCCCATTGGCCCTATGAAAAGGACCCATTCAAAGAAGGGTTTTATTTTTAAATGTTTTAGCCAAACTAATAATTTACAAAATAGCCTCGTATAAAGATGCTTCATCTGAAATTCCCTCATGTAACCATATTTCCCACCAAAACTTAACAAAGTTATGGCTGGACAAGACTCCATAATACTGAAGTATGCTGGGAAGTTGTACTGATGTAAATAATCACTACCACCCCCTGCTTTTAGTTGAGGTCAATAAAGGTCAGCAGGTCAACCCAGAAGGTCATGAACACTTAGTGGTTACCTTTATAATCCTTCACCTATATTTGGATAAGCCCCATCAGATATTTTATGGTATACTAACTGGTATTTAAAATACCATGGGCACACCAGGGGCAAAACATAAAACTTTAATCTCTCAACTGCAATGTGACTGGCTACACATTTATTGAATTCTAGTTTTCAGGCCTACCATTAACCCTTAACTCTCAAATTAACATTACCTACTTATGATATTTTAAATAAATTTCACATATGATTGCCTGTTTTGATATGTCCTGCTGTCCCGTCAAAGTCCTCTTCTCCCACTTGTAAAAATATATAAACCAATTAACAAGCGACCTAAGTAAACTAAAATTAACCAAAAATTAAAAGGTAGCTCACTATGTTAAGACAATGTGGAATAGTAATTTTACCAGTGACCTAGCTTTGGATTTGCAATTGGCAATTTCATTGGTTGTGCTCTTAAGCTGTGTTTCCACGAGGCAGATGCGGGCGAAAAAAATTGCTCATCGTTATTTTCAAAGGAGCAATTTCCACGAGGCGGGCACTGATGTTGACAGGTAGTTTCCATGATTCAGTGCACACTGTACTACCAAAGATATTAAACCAAACTTAGCTAAAAGCCTTTCTCCATGGAGAACAATCAGAAGTGGGGAGAGGTGGTAAAGGTTAGAATCAATTTAAGTCAGGTATTTCAGTAACTGGGTATTTCACAGCACAGACAGGAAGCTTTTAATTAGGCCAACACTAAAACAAAACTTGTTTCCTGTCTCATGTAAAGGCAAATGTCTACCAAGTTGGCAAGTAATTCATTAGTTAGGTGTGTTTATAAATATTCAAATTAATGCCATTTTAAGTTAGCATGTGGTCAATAATATAGACATTAGGTCCAGTAAATTGTTCCTGGTATAGACATAGACATTCCTCTTTCCTTCAATTTTAAAATTTTCTTAACTTAATACAGAACTGTATGCTTTTTCTAATGTTTTCTATTTAATATTATGTTTAACCTGTGCTAAAACAAACCTAAAACAGTAGGAGAGCTGTGCGTAAGGCTTAAAATAAAAACAGTTTGTGAACACAATTCACTATCAACCTCCAATGATATTTTTACATACAATGAAATCCTATGAACATATTTGAGGCATGACACAATAAGACCACCAAGTTGCAGAAAAATTGAGTTATTGTTCAAATCATATTGTACTGTCTGCAAGCTTTAAAATAAGGGGTCAATTATAAGGGGTCAATTATAAGGGGTCAATTATGAGGGGTCAATTATAAAAAACGAACATCTATAACTGAAGTTATTGGACAACATATATAACAATTTGCTTTGTGTTTGTTTATATTTTCTGTTGTTTACTCCTGTGCGACAACTTGGTGGTTTTGCCATGACTAGCCTCATTTCTTCCGTTGGTGAACAATAACATTAAAAGCCATACTTATAACATATTCTAATTAAAGATGTATTATTACTTGTAAAATTTAAAAAAAAATAGACTTTGAAAATAACTTGCTTATTTTCAAGAAATATATAAGATATGACTACTGTATGACACTAGAAATTAGGGCATTTAAAAATATTTATACCCAATATTGCAACTTTATATGCTAAAAAAGCAAAAAAAAAAAAAAAAATCACAAAGGATGGCCTCTATATTTCTGAACATTCATCACTGTAAAACTGTGATTAATAAATTTTTTCAATACATACCAATTTCTATTCTTAAGTTAACTTTGATGTTACTTGTGATGTGAGTAAGTTAATTTCAAAATTACTGTTAATGAGTTTTGTTCATTTTTAGGTGAAAATAAATTATGAAAGATACAAATCCAGTACACTTACCGTACAATGTTTGGGTGTTCACGTGCATCAAGATGTTTTAAAAGTGCAATTTCTCTTATCGTAGACATCGGCATCCCCTCCTCTGCGGTCTGCACACGTATTCTCTTAAGAGCAACAACATTGCCAGTTTCGCTATCCCGACCCCTGTACACAGTTCCATATGCTCCAGTGCCTATTTTCTCAATCTCACAGTAACGCTTAGTATTGGTGGATATATCTAGAGATGAAGAAAGGGGTGGCGTGCTCATGTTTCCATATTAGGTCGATAGTCATATCACGATGAGGGGATCTTTCCACCTGAATACAGGAAACTGCTGCAGGAAAAAGAACTTTTTAAAATCGAATGAAAAAGACCCTATTTAAAATTGAAGTGTAAAGATGCCAGTATTTCACATAAACTTTAAACAACTGAACAAAAAAAAAGATACTGCCAAATTTAAGAAGTTTATAGGACTGCAAACTGCAAATGATACATTTTAAATCAAGAATATTAGCAAACCAGTGTAAAATAATTTTAACCGCAATTAATAACATTTTTACTTTTGCTTGGTCTTGATCTAAAACACAGATGTACATTAATGACTCTTTTCAGCAATCTCATTTGGTGTCTGCTATTGTAATGTTATGTATATTCGTACTGATGTACTGTACATGAAGAAGAAATAAACGAATATTTGAATAACCACTACTCTAAGCTTTACTACTAGGAAGCGCACTGAATCATCAAGGAATTCAATGAGTGCTTGTTGCTTATTTTGAAATTTACTGTAATGTCCTCGGTTTCATTTTAAAATTGAAATCACATTGCAAACATAACTCACATAATGGGAAGATCAGTCAAACTTACCTAAGAATAGGTAATTTGTAATGCCATTTTTGATGTTAAAAAAAAACCTTTTTCAACAGTCATTTTTGTATTCTTTTAAATTGTTTAATATACGGGAAGTGGACCCATTTTGATTTAAGACTAACTTTGGAAAAGTGTTTTCTGTCATTATTTTACCAATAAAATGTGAATATTTTTTATCAGTTAGGACACAACTAACTGTTCAATAGATTTTATCCATTTAATCCCAGAGCCGCTTTAAATGAGACCATAATCACAAATCATTACTGTTTATTCTTGGCAGAAAAGATTGTGATTTACTTTTTAATAATAAACACTCAGAAAAATGTATAATACAAGATGAGACAATAAATTTTCATTCAAATGCTCCAATTATTGATGACAGCATGACTGCATGCTGACATACCAACAATTTATTACAAACTCATAATTTGATATTTGCGAAATAATACTTAATAAAATAGGTTGTTAAAATGTTAAAACTTACCGTTTATAAAATCAAATGTTATTTTGCCTGAACTACGTACAGCAATGCAATGATTGATGGAGATATCACCATGCACAGTAAAATAATGTGGAGAAAAACAGGGAAAATATAGACTTCACTCAGTGAAAAATATGTATGGGAACAGCTGAAGATAGTATCCTTAGATGCTAGGCGCATATGGATTCAATTTTCCGATTACATACTGATGGCATCCATAACCTCCTATGATGGAGTAGAAAAATAAAGAAGATGGTTAATGGTACAATATTATTCAATGATTACAAAAATATTTGACACAAATTCTTTTAATTTTTGCTGATAAAACTGTCAAGGCTTTCAAATTAACCTGCTCTGTTGGGACTGGATTTTGCTGAGAGCATTTACTCTATGAATGTTATAAAACGAGGCAACAGGTTGAACGAGACTATTAACAACATTACTTTACAATTGATGAGGAAGGTTTTTATTATCCAATAAAATTTAGTCAAGTTAGGAGAATCCTATCACTGGTAGTCTATTTGGCTGAATTTTGCACAGTTGTGAACATACTCATTCATTTCTTCCCATCTCAGGTTTACTTCAAGTTGATGAAGCCAACAGTTACTAATCCACTCCTTGGACCTACACAAAACAACAGGGTAAACATTTAACTATCTACAGTTAAAAAAACAAACACTGGCAGATCACAGCTCAAAATGCATCTCTTTTCTTCTACCTAAACAACTTTTTACCTTTATTTACCATTTCTATGGCTTAGGAGAAGTGCCATGAGCGCTTATTGCAGATATGGCACTATATAAATCCACATTATTATTTTATTAATCTAACGTTACAGTTGTTTATCGAGGATGTGGTGGCCTAATGTGTATATAAAATATATAAAGGAAAACATTCCTTCAAAGTTTTATTGAACTTCTTTAAAAAATTGTTGTGGTTTTAAAAAGTTTAGTTTCAAATTGAGAAAAATCAATCAACAAGTATTAATTATCAGACATCTAAAAACATTTCAAAACCAAATATTTCCTGCAGCAATATCAATATCTTATTGTAAAAATTTAAAAGATTAATAATATCAAAATATTAACCATTAGGTTGTACAGATTTGTAACAAATTTCTTGATCAATTTCTTGTAGTTCCTAAGATTTTTAATTTCAAATTTTAAAAATATTAAACACCTTATCAACTTTTCAAAAATTTCTCTTACAAATAAAATATTCCTATAGCATTACCATATCTTAAAATGACTATAAAAATTGAAAAGAAAAGCTTCATTAATTACACTATTAGGATACATATTAGGAAATCAGGGCCGTAGCCAGAGTTGAAAAACAGATGAGGCGAAGTCTGGGGGTCACGTAGGATTTCAGGGAATGGAACCCTCTTCTGGAGGTCAGAGGGTAAGTCCCCATTAAAAAGCCAAATTTTGAAAATTTCAGATGAGGCCACCGCCTTGTCTGCCTCGGCACTGAAAATTGCAATAAACTTGTGGTTTCTAAACTAAACAATCTTAAAAAAATGAACAGATAAAACTTTCCAAGCATTTCCTTATTATTACAAAGATTTCCAAGAGCAATATTAATATCTTAAAATAGATTTCCTTAGAAATTTAAGAGAAATTTTAATAATAATAACTGTATGTAGAATCAGTTTACAGAATTTAATAAGTTTCTTTAAAAATACCAAATATCATATAATTTTAATCACAAAATAGATTAAATTTATTGTTAACTAATTTGATGATATAATTTAGAAGAAAAAGTAATGACCATTTATCTAAAGTATGTTTTAAAATTGTATACAGATCAAGTTTAGAAACATTCAGAAGGTTGTGCTAATAATAGTATGTGGCAGAGCCAAAAAAGGAATGAAATGGGGAATAAGTAAAATAAAGAAAAAAAAAATATGTAAAAGTTAGGAAACTACACATTATTAACTTTAACATACATAAAAATCTCAGTTACATAGATGTTCCTTGCAAATATAAACAATCAAATTTATATTTAGAATGTAAATTTTCTAGTAAACTGCATTTGAAAATTGTTTATCATCAGTACCATGATAAAGCAGGGTCATTTTAATTGACTTTTTTAAAACATTTATTGATCATTTGAAAATTTATATTGGAGTATGAAATTTTAAATATAAACTGTATTTTTGAAAATTCAAAAAAAAAATCAAATCAGAAATTATCAATTTTCATATTTTTGTCTATTTGGGAGCTTTGCGACATATTACGTCCTTTGGCTTGCCTGTCACAAAGTGGAATTTTGTTAATAAAAACAAACTTATTTTCAACCTTGAATGACAACTATCTATCAGGGTGGATAGAAGGGTGTGTTACTCTACATAATTGCCCAAAATACCATCACCACCAGTGGCATACTGTGCTGTTAACAGTGTGTTAATGGATTGCTGGGAATTCCAAAATGTTAGCAAAGGACAAACTAAATGTATCATGAATGTTATAAGGCTAAAAAAAATATACTTGTTAAGCGTCAACTCATTAATAAATTTCAGAGAAGGAAGGGCGGTTTTTATTTTATTTATTTTTTTTTATTATTTCAGTATATTTTTGTATGGTCATCGCCATAGATGTGTATAATTTTAACCATTGGATCAACAACTTTATTTTGACCATAACCTTTTTATGAATTCCAAACAAAATAACATTAATAAATACCTAATAAGGGAAATTTAAATATGAATTTCATCAACAAACAAGGTAACTTGAAACCTTAAACTTACAATAAACATGCATTTATCTCAAGTTATACAAAAAATATAGAGGCAGCTAGTAATGCAGGGACGGGCGGTGACGCTTAACAAGTATATTTCTTTTATTTTGCCTAACTTGTACTATGTCAAATGTCCTATTCCCAGCAAGAAAGAAGAAAGTTTGTAATGAGAAATTTTGATGAAATCATAGAAATTCTTGCAGAACACAGAAACCTGTTATTTGTTAATATTTGCTATTTAAATTAGAATTAGAGGGCACTTCAAGAAAACTGTGGCTCTTAGGCAGTTTAAAAACACACAAACACCGACAGAAAAATAAACAGGGGGAAAAACAGCCTTGCCAACTTCGTTGGCAGAGGTAATAATTAAAAGATATTAATCTTTAAATATTGGCCATTATGTTAGGAAACTTTTGGCTCAAAATGTTTGTAAATAAGAAGTTTGTAATCAAGATTAATGATAATAAATTTAAAAAAAAATATTATTTTATCTCCATAATGCACTTGGTTTAGTCATCATTGTAACACTAGTACTGTACAACATATTAACTGACTTCTACTGTCTTTTAAAGATAGCTATGTTCTAAAGAGTACTACCTGATGCAGACAGAACAATTGAAAGAAAGAAAGAACAAATAAAGTACTCATTAGAAGTAACACTATTGTGCAGTGTTAATGAATAGCTAATAGAATTCTAAATGTATTAATGGACTAACTCATTAATAATATTAACCTGGTTAAAACACAATTACAGTATGCACTGCCCTTCAAGTAAGAAAGTAAAATATACTCCAAGCAATGAGATATAAGTGTAGGGATACGAATTATGCTGGGCGGAGGTGAGCAGGGCCGCCCACACTAAAAATGTTCCACCAACCCTGAAGCCTATTTATGACACTCCAACCAGGCAAATTCCAACACACCACCCAACCTAAGCCTATGAAAAATGTAGAAAAAATACTGTTTTAATTACTTTACCACCCACTCTTGCATCTGCACACCATCGTGGAAGGATTCAATATTTCGATATAAATTATGTCATCATCAGGAAACTATGCCATTCTTATTAGAATGTAATGCAACTATAATTCACAAACTAGGCAAGGTCGACTTAGGTTTGACTGTATAATTTATTTTATATTATTGAAATGCCACCACGAATATACGTTTGAACACATTTCAGGCATGAAGCAGCAAAACCACCAAGTTGTATTGAAATTGAAAATTGAGTTATTATTAAAAACATATTACATGTTCAACAAGCTTTAAAATGAGGGGTCAACTATCAAAATTGGACATTTATAACCAAAGTTATTGGACAAAATATACACAAATTTTCTTTTTTATTTCTTCATATTTCCTGTTGTTTATTTGCTTATTTCTCAATAACTTCCTGTGCGACAACTTGGTGGGTTTGCCATGACTGGCCTCATTTATGATATTAATAATTTATTTACTAATATTTTTTATTCAAGATAATTTTTTTTCATTCTTGTTAAATAAGGAGAAAGATCAACAGCACCCAATGGCACCTCATGACATCAATAATATATGGTACACATTTGTTTGGAGTCATTTTCTAGATTAACTTCCTGTTTTAAATTATTGTCTTTGTTCCCATTTTTGGAGTAACATTTTTCATTGTAAACATAATGTAGTAATTAAAGATAGATCAGTCACTTAAAAATTACCAAAAAATTATCACCAATTTTGAAATTAACTTATTAATTAACTTATTAATTAACTTATTAATTAACTTATTAACTTATTAATTAACTTATTAATTAACTTATTAATTAACTTATTAATTAACTTATTCTTACGTAAGAAGTTTCAATTCAAATTAATTCACTTTACTGCTTTATGAGCCATCACAATTTGGCAGGAATTAAATTTTTAAATTTATCAATAAATGGAAGTAAATTTAATCCAAATAAATTCATAATAAAAACATGTGACATGTAAATAATTTGTATGACAAAAGAATATTAAAAATACAATTTAAGTAAAAAACAGTTATTATTATTTAACTTACATGTTTGTGACGAAGGCTATCGACAGACAAATAGTAGTACATGGGACTGCAATTTTACATCTAGCCGTAAATAATAAATCTATGAGGGGCCTACATGAAATTGTAATTTTACAAGTGTTAAGTTCACTATCTAGCCGTATATAATAATTCTATGGCTGCCAGTTATGTACTGTAAATTGTTGTCAGAAAATAAATATACCGAAATATTCAGTATTCTTAAAAAAATATTAACGATGTATTGTCACTTGAAAAATGACAAAAATTAGATTTTGAAAATAACTTGCTTATCTTGAAGAAATACATAAGTTA
>JAOTQE010073920.1:4016-24964 GCA_025631205.1 Nesometra sesokonis
GTCAGTGCGTTCAGTCAGTGCGTTCAGTCAGTGCGTTCAGTCAGTGCGTTCAGTCAGTGCGTTCAGTCAGTGCGTTCAGTCAGTGCGTTCCCTACTATTATTCTCTAAAAGAAGCATGGTGACTGAATGGACTCTATCTATGGGATTATTGAAATGGTTTAGATTCAGGTTAAGTGTTAAGCCGACCTGACAAAGACTCAAAATGTAGGAGTAAAAATATAGGAGGGTGGTTGTAATAATTCAATGACGGAGAAAATGAACCTCGGGATGAAGGTGTTCAGTGCAACCAACCTTGCCATATGCAACTCACAATCACACAATAATCCATTTGTATACCTGCCAACTCTCACGCATTATCCGTGAGTCTCACGCATTGGAGCCTATTTTGGACGTCTCACGCATAAATAAATTTTCTCACGCATCATCAGCCGAATTTTCACGCATAGACAGTCATTCAAGCAGTTTTCTCCTATAATGAGACAATATAAAGCAAAAAAAAACGGTAAAACTGCCCCAAAGCAGTGGTTAATGAAACAAAACGCCCTCAAAACCGGCATACGTTTTATTTATTTATTATTATTTTTTTATTTTTTATTTATTTATTTATTTTTTTTTTTGGTTGCCAGATCGAAATTGGAAAATGTGGCCCATCACCGTTGGCGGGACTTGTCTTACGCAATCGCGCCAAAAAAGTTGGTAGGATAACATTTGTAATCATCCAACGAGGCCTGCACTGGTGGTGAAATCTGTTAGCTATAGTGGTAGGCTCGTGTAAGTGGTTGGGTGGTGAAATGATTACGTATGCACCCCTCAAACAAATAAAGTTCCACCGGACCTCCCCATAAAATTCTGGCTACGGGCCTGGAGTAAGAAAGTCCGCCTTTAAGAGAGAATGTGTGAGTCATGAACGTCTAATGCAAGGGTTTGTCTTAAAAATACCGATTGTCCGCAGGAGTTTATTTACTAAGATGGAATCTATGAAATAATTGCATTACTTTAAACATGTTTTTGGGAAAATTTAATAGTTTACTGTATTAGAAACATGAAACTTAGGTAGAGTTTCTTTCATTTTACTATTGTAAACGACAAGAGTGTTAGAATAGTACCACATTGATTATATTCATTCTTAAATTTCTAATTTCAAATAGATGATATAGTTCATTATCCTCTTATTGAACTATTAGCTATTAAAAGTATGTTCCTTGCCTTTCACATTGTGTTTCTCATGAAATTAACATCGTCAATATCTTTATCTGATTTGGATTTATAGCTTTCAGATTCAGCTTCGACTTTGTAGGCCTAAAATCCTTGTAAATAATGTAAAACTACTTATGAAGAAAGTTACATACGCCTATTTTATTTACCAGTAAAGGGGCTAAATACAGTGCACTTGTGCGTCATTATTTTTACTGCTACAAATTTTCGGTCCGTTTGATCTTCTAAAATTCAGTTTTATTGTAAAGAGACAATTAACCGAGTATAATTCAATTAACCACGGGTTCAATTCCCTTCAAAATTATGAAAAAAATATAGTATAGTGCGAAGAGCTTAGAGTGCGCCAGGCAGCTTCTCACGTACCGTACACATGCTACACCAATGATGATCTTCGCACTATACTATACTATTTTGGCCAACCTAGCTGCACTGATGATCTCTAAAGTAATTTATTTGATATTCGCAGGGGCGGATCTAGACATGTACTGTGACCTTCGCAAAACCCATTTGAAGAAGCTGGGGGTCCGGGGGTCGTTTAGGGCCCCTGTGGTGAGGTACCAGAGTCTGAGGTCGTCTGACCTTCGCAATTACGAACGTAATTGCGAAGGTCTGGATCCGCGCCTGATTCGCCCTATAGGGGGCTGCATTGTGTGATGATGTACTTGACGGTTATTTGAATCTCTTCAACCATATAGCCTCTGTGTCATAATCATCATCATCATCATCGTCATCATCATCATCATCATCACCATCACCATCACCATCACCATCATCAACCTCATCATCATCATCATCATCATCATTATCGTCGTCATCATCATAATCATCATCGTCGTCGTCGTCGTCATCATCATCATCATCATCCTCATCATCGTCGTCGTTGTCGTCGTCGTCATCGGCATCATCATCATCATCATCATCATCGTCGTCGTCGTCGTCGTCGTCGGTCGTCTTTGTCGTTTGTTTGTGACGACAACGGATACGTCACACTCCAATTTTTGAAAGTTCCTAAATGTGTTCAAAAATATATTAAATTGTTTACCTATGAATTGCTGATGATCGTCGTAAAATACTGGCCAACTGTGACAGATATTTAAGGTGATCTATTCAAATGTTTCGAGAATGTATGACGTATCCGTTTTCGTATTCGGATTTCGTAAATCTGCGAAACCTCACTATTATTTGCAAAATACGTACATTATTCACATAATGTGCGTATTTTGCAAATAATAGTGAACCAGACTAATTGTTTGGTTAATTGATTGGTTGGTATTGATTGATTGATTGATTGGTTGGTTGGTTGGTTGATTGATTGATTGATTGGTTCATTGATTGATTGATTGATTGATTGATTGATTATGACTGGTTGATTTATATAATTTATTAACTTTATCTAGTTTTTTTATTCGTCTCGTGTAACTTGTAATTTTTATATTATCATTTCAATGTATATTGAATGAATTTTCATAAATTGTATTTTTTTCTTCTCTCCAGGCTTGCCCGACACAAGATTTTATCTTCCGGGACAAGCCTTCTTCCATTGACCTACTAGCTGTGTTTTTTTTTTTCTGTTTTAAATGTAATATATTGATGTTGATAGTTGAAAATAAAAGTTTTGAAATTGAAAAAAAAAATCAAGCTTGATACTGTTGTTGATGAAGTCAGTATTACGTAGCGCATGGGAGATCTTGTTCACCTCACGTTTTAAGCAACAGAGTGATGGCGTCCCTAATCAGTTTAAGTCTCGTGACTTATTATCTGTCTTAACGATCATCAGCTAAGATTATGGTCACGGAAGACATAGACAATCTGTGAAAAAATATATTATGCTATACTTGCTATGATTTTCATATCTCTTATAGTAATACCTAAAGCAATGAAAGGCAGAATGATTAATTTTATCTTCTAATACTGTTTTCGATCGTATACATTTTTTTTCGGCAATTTCAAACAGAATTATATATTATACTAAAGTTTAAAAAATTGTGTTCATGCTAATAATAGTAACACAAACAAAATAGGCTTGTGGTATTTTTTCTGAAAATATCATTATGACATTGAACTTATAAATACTAAACAAGAAATACTTTTTACAAACGATATGCGTCGAACAAAACCTGTTCCAATTTTATCGGTTAAATTTGTTTAACCAGGGCCTATAATTTGATATATCGAACGATTCTCCGAATTATTTTAGTAAAATCAACAATGCTCGCTTTCCATAGCGATAGATACAAGGACTTATAGCTTTAAGTTATAAGTCCTTGGTTGATGACCTAATTTTTCTTTACTGATAGAAGAAAGGATGCTATCGATAATTGTGTCGTAATACCCTAGAATACCCAGTAATACCCCTGAATCCTAGAAACATTAGGCGTCATCTGACGTAATTAATTGTCTGAACATGCGCATTCATTTTCTAACGCATGCTCAATTATGTGTTTTATTCGATTTAATCACTTTCCAGACATTTCTTGGTGGCGTTTTTTTCTCAATTCCCTTGCCTTCGTGTAATAGCTTACCGTTCCTACGGTTTCTGATTGCTATTCACTCTTACTTGTTTTGCTGCCTCCTGGGATGTGCAAAAATACAGTATACACATATATTATTTCATTAGTATTCACGTTATTAAAATAATTATCAATAAGCCTTTTCACGGTTTCATGTGTATGAAAAATGTAAAATCACACACAATGGTTTTGCATCTTTGGCGTCATTACACATGCGAAGTTGAAATCACGAAAAGCATATGAACGAAATTATTGTGGTGCGCCCTGTTATCAAAAACTAATTAATTTAAGGACTGACAGACACATTGACTGGCAGACAAAACGAATGGCCGACTGATCCTCTACCTCCAACCCCTCTACCCACCCTCGTGATGCACACAGACTTTCTGTGTAACCACCCCTCCCCATACCCGACCGCACACACTTAACAATGGATCTGCGCCAGTGCCCTCTAAAATATAGTTCACTAAATAAATAAAGGTAGACCTAATGATGCGCCGGTTCCTACTAGACGTAAACAAGCGAATACGCCATTTGACGGTTTCAACTGCGCATGTGCGTTACCACGGTCAAGTAGTAAAACGACACGAGGCTGTTATTGAAAGAAATATGGTTGCCGCGCGTCGTTTTATCACTTGACCCTAATCTGCACATGCACAGTTGAAACCGTGAAATGGCTCATTCCGAGTCGAAATATGACGCGTGCGGCTAAATCGAAGGTTCGTGAACGAATTCTCAAGAGTTGATCCATGGTCAACTTTTTCGCGTGACGCGTGACGCTCAAAAATCGCTCGTTCACGTCTACTGGGAATCGGGTTTATTAGAGAAAAAACACCGTCGGACCTAATGACCAACCATTGTGGTAACCGACACACATCACTGGAAAACTGCCTGATAAATTTGATATCAATAAGACTACCATTGGCACCACGAATGGGCACGAACTGTTGCGTACAGAAAGGAGCCTTTGGAGAGATGCAAAACGCGCGCGTGCACTGATTAACAAATAGGAGCGCTCATAGAGTTATTATTTACGGCTGGATGGTGAACTTCCACAGAACGCATAGCCCCAAAGTGCAGCTCCATGTAAGTGCCTACTAGTCCGGAATCGAACCAATCAAATCGTGTTACGTTCTAGAGCTGTTGCAACTTCAAAATTGCACCCCATCTCTTCATAGAAATTTCAAATCTATCAATAAAAAAAGTAAAATTAATCCAAATATAAAGACATTGATAACATAAAATATCTGTGACATACGATAGATACCATCGGACAGACAGACCAACAGACCAATCAAAGAAGTGAAGTATAACAAAATGCTTCGGTGATTTCCGTGGTTCTGATTTATTATTAATGATGTAGTGTACACCCGTGTGGTTTGTTTTAAAACCGCTAAATTAAGTACGTATTTTACATTGCAGTTTCTGAAATTGGCAGGCTTAAAGTCTTATCGAGTGCATGGTTTAGCAAATCGAAAAATATATGATTAAAGTTACAAGTTTACTTAACTATATCTTCTCAAATCCTATAATATTGACTGAAATTGCAACAAATTACTTGTATAGAAAGAGAGTTAGTAGCTATGCTATTTAATGATACGAAGAGATTTTGAGAGTGTCTTGTTCTGTAAGGTTAAATCTCGTCATGTCACTGATATCAAATTTGATGAATATAAATTTCATGAATTATTATTTAAAAAAAACATCTATTCCTTTTAGAAACAAAACATTTTAAGAACGTAAAGGAAGTGAAGTAATTTCAGCGTTCCATGTTAAGATTGACCTTTACTCAAACAACCATACCGTCTGACAACTTTATTATTTTATTTTATTTTTATTTGAACAATATTTAATGAGGGTGGTCCATCCAGCCAAAGCTGATCAGTAGGAACCCTCAGATGACGAATACTTTGCTGACAAAAACCATTCTAAACTTGAAACCATAACTGTTCACTGTTCACTGGTCCCTTAACCCTCCATGGGGCGCTGCATTGCTGAACACTGTACCAACTGCCTCCACCTCTGGCGATCATGCACGATCCGCTGGGTTGTAGCAAAGTCCCTCCCTGTCCATTCGTTGATGTTATCAGAACATCGCTTTCTCTGGTTCCCTCGTTTTCTCTTTCCCTGTACTGTTCCCTGGAGGACTGTCTTAGTCCGTTTGTTCTTGGGATATGTCCATAGGCCTACCATCTAAACTTTCTTTTTTCATTGTGGTCAGCAGTTCTTCGTAGTGACTCACGTGGTGGGTGACAGACTTCCGGAATTTCTCATTCGTAAGATGGTCTTTATGAGATGCAAAAATTATTCTTCTATAGCATCTCATCTCCATTGCTTGGATCTTCTTTTGCAGTTCGACTGTAAGGGTTCATGACTCGCATGCATAAAGGTAGATGGAGAAGACCAAGGCATGCAGTAATTTTAATTTACATTTGAGACTGATGTTTTTGTCTCTCCAGAGTGGCTTCAGTTTAGCCAGTTCTGCAGTTGCTTGAGCATTACTGGCACGGACCTCTGGCTTAGATCCTTCTTGGCTCAGTCAGTGGACAAGATCTGGAAACTATGACGGAGTTCAAAAACCATAACTACCGGATCTTAAAAACATGGTATATTAAATTCTACCGGTATGTTATAAGTTGGATACGTGTAGCATTTTCAGACGTACGAAACATTAACATTAATAGATAAACATGAAGATTGGGCCTTCAGCACCCCATTTAGAGTACATGACTACCCTTTAGAGGAAAAGACCTCAACTGTTATTACTAAGTTAATTATGCCTTTTAAACGTAAAATATGTACAATTTATTTATTTAGTTTGTTTTTCTTTCTTGCCTGGCAATATCCGATCGTGGTTGCGCACTCCCTTCGCACAATTCCTGAATAATACGCCTCTGGACTTGAAACTAAATTTGTTGAAAATTAAAACTTTTATGAACGTGTTTCAGCGATGATTATCACAACTATATCCTGTTCTCCTTTTCTCCTGTTAATTATGATGATAGAGTACAGAATAATGTTAACTAAATGCTTCGCCCGCCTACGTTTCCAAACAAATAGTTTGGTTTATCTTTTTTGGCGCCTTTCCATTCTTGTAATTATTCATTCACCATGTAATCATGGTAAAAGTTGAAAAGTGTAATATGTGAAATTGTGCCTCATTCATTATATTGATACACAATGGACTCATCGACCTTAATTTATCAATATCAACAACCACATGTGCTTGATAAATTGGCAATTTTTTTTCCAAAACCCAAGAGGTCATTTCACATAATTTGTTAAAAAATTTCTCCTTTCAATTAAAAAAAAAACAGATTTTACGCTGCCAAAAAAAAAAACGAGCACACTGACTTGTTAAATTGCTAAAAGACTTGTGAATAATGTTTGTGAACGTACCAAGCATTTACTTACAATTAAATAGCTAATTTATTATATTTTTATAATTTCCAAAATCTATGATAATATATCGTATTCTAATAAATACAGTGAGAGTGTACATCTGCGACTGGTTTGGCCCTGCCTTCCTTAGCCCTGCCACTGCCGGGCCTAGACAAGATTTTTAATAGTTTTACCTGTTAAAAGCGATTTATTATGCATAAATTCCTTATTTATTAATGTCGGATATAGGACTATCTTTGAAATAATAGATTCGTCGCTTAGGCATGCTGCGTTTTAAATGAAAGAACTAATTCGACCATTCGGAATCCTATGATAAACACGGCGAGTAAAAATAAACTGTCCTGCAATGACGTCACATGTCAAACGGAAGTGGAATTTTCGAAGAGTACAAGGCTAAGGATTGTTTGACAAATTGACAAAGTTCCGTTTTACGTCGTCTTTAGTTTGGAAAGGTAGAAGTCTTTTTAATAGTAAAACGTCGAAAATGCAAAATCTTTATAAACGCAGAGAAACTAAGTTTTAAATTGTTTTCTGCAATTAATTAAATGCAAGGAGATGATTTTAGATAACATTAAATCTCACTTAGATTATCAAAGTTAACTTACAATGGTTCAATAATTGAAGTACTGATTGGGTAATTGTAAAGGTTAAAGGCACACTATCTGCATTTTTAAAGGCTAAATTAGTACACTAGGCCTGAATATATTTCAATTTTAAACAATTATGCGCCATTTTAATTCAAATAATCGACTCATTAATCGAAAAAGAAGTTAAATGGAAAAAAATGTAATGGAAAAACTGACCAAAAAAAGAAATGTTCTAATTGGTGGTGGGATGGAAGGGCGAGGGGGATATGTCAATTTCTCATCACATGTTGAAGTTTTAAATGTTACATGGGCTAGAAAACTTTTATCTCGAAAACATGTGTGATGGAAGCAAGAGCCTTTATATTATTTAAGGAAATATTGTGGTAATGTAATTGTTCCACTATCTTTAACATTTTTCAATCTATGTATCCACTCAAGTCGAAGTTTAGTCTGGTCTCAGGGCCACTCATATTGCCACCATTAGATAGACTGTCTTCATCAATACTTCTACGAATGGAATGTCTTGTCGTGGAACCAGAACGCTATTGTCCAGACCCAGTACCGTTCGTTTATCGTTCGGGAAATCTGTTACACTACATTACCAACTCCTGGCGTGACCACTGGTATACACCCTTCTTCATATCTTCTAGAGGTTCATGTATATATGATGATATCCACAATTTGGTCATAATCATCTCTTCCAAAGATCCAGGATCTCGTCATAAAAACATATTTGCTACAAAAGATGTAGACATGGTAAGATCTGAGATCTGGTGAACAAGGAGGAGTTGAAGCAGCAGCTTAGTAGCAAGATCCAGGCAATGGACAGGGTGTCGGAGGTGAACCAGCTACTGAAGGCTAGGTGTTGGAAGCTTAGGCTAGCCCTGGATGCTCTCAAGGTGTACTACAGGGAGGGAAACTTGAAGCAGCCACCCTACGAGATCGTTGCTAGTGCCTTCGCGAGATCCACGTCAAAGATGAGCCTAAGCAGTGAGTTTTTTTTTTGCCAAATATTTTTATGTAGTCAATTCTTTTCAAAATTGACAAAAAGATGCACTTGTCAGTATTTCTTCAAAGGGTTTTACAGAGGTCACCTTTATATTCAAGCTATGAAGTTCTCTGGGGCACCAAAGGTAACCCATGAAAGTCCGAAGTTGACTTATTTCCAATGGGATCCTTCAGTCACCTGCTCTTTTTTTAAAGAGTGTACTGTGTTCTTTAAAATGCACATGATTTATGTCCCAGAGCTCCCAAGTCTCCAGGATTATCCTGGAGTCTCCAGGAATTTTGGGTCATCTCCCGGGCTCCCGGAATTATCAAATTTTCTCTCAGAATTTAGTTTTTTCCAGGAAATTCTCCAGGTTTTGAAAAATGTGAGGTGTCGTGACAAAATGAGTCGTGTTGTACAAAAAATGAAAATTGAGTTTTTGTTATATTCTGACAGAAGATACTATAAGCCTTAATTTGGTTTTTAAATTAGGTTCATAGGTGGAGTATAACCAGAGAAAAATGATTTTAAAATGTACACACCTGAAAACACACTTTGGAGAAAACAACTTTAAAGATAAACAACTGTTGACTTCCTGCCTGTTTTTCCATTGATTTTGAAATAAAGCCTTTACAAAATGTAGTTCAAAAACATGTTTATTGTAAATAAACATAAAGAAGATGTTTGTAATTATAAAATTCAAGTAATAAAGTTCTCAAAACAACAAAAATCTCATTTTTATAAATTTTTGGCTTTCTACCTATTTTTGTGAATATCTCAAAATGACCTGGCGTACAACACGACTCATTTTGTCATGACACCTCACAAATGTTCACAATTAGACCATATTTTTGGCTTATTTTTTAAAATATTGGTTGACAATAAGGACATCTGAAGTTTTTAGCAATGGTTTTTATGAAAAGTAATGACAAACAATAACAGTGACAAAATATGTCAGAAACTACTGTTTTATAATGAGCAGTGTGTTCAGCTTTTAATCAAAGGTATTGTCCACACATTTTATGAAGTGTACACATTACAAATGGTGTACCGACGACCACAAAAAAATCTTCAGGAATTCTGTTTTTACAACTTGGGACCTCTGATGTCTCATAAGAAAGACAGTGTGCTATTGGCTGTATTTCCGCAGGAAAAAATTATCCGATAAATTATCCCGATAAAAATTATCCGATAAATTATCCCGATAAAAATTATCCGATAAATTATCCCAATAAAAATTATCCGATAAATTATCCCGATAAAAATTATCCGATAAAAATTATCCGATAAATTATCTCGATAAAAATTATCCGATAAATTATCCCAATAAAAATTATTCGATAAAAGTGCTGCAGAAATGGGTGTTTAACCTATTCTGACGTAATAAAATTATCCGATAATTATCTGATAATATTCCGATAATTATCCGATAATTGACCTAAATGTGATAATTTTTTACCTTTGACACGGGGTCAACCTTGATCTTGATTTTGGTGCTTTTTGTGAGGATTTTACCGCGGAGCAACCAGGGTGCCACGCGAGGAAAAGGGAAATCGTCAAAAAATCACCGGAAGTTAGTGGACTCGCAATGCATTATGGCCTACACTGAGTTTGCACAGTTGTAGTTTATAAAATTGAATTGATTGGATGATATTTTATCGGATAATCCGAAATTACTGTGGAAACACGGGCTGCTATTATCCTGTAGTTTGACCCTCAGTCTGAAACGTGTGTAGGCATGTTTTTTTTCTCAGTAAATAAAAATAATTTTTTACAAATTTTTATTTTGAGGCCAGGAGACGGTAACATCATTTGACGATGACGATCCTACCAAGGAGAAGGAAGCTGAGCTTCTTCTGGAGTACATTGAACACTTCAACGACTTGTTTGAGAGTAAAAAATTTGTAAAGGCAGCAATGCATGCAGCGAACAGTCCCAAGGGTATACTGAGGAACACGGAGACAATGGAACGCTTTAAAGGTAACTATTATGATAGTTTTTTTTTAGTACATGCCACATCCAACAAGAAGTTTACTTACCACTTATAGGATGAGAACTACATCATGCTTTCTAAACTAATTCTCACTATGAGGCGTTGAGAGAGGCACTGTTTGGTGTTCCATTCAACAGCATATTTGTGCTTAATGCATGCAAAAATGTGCAGATAAAGCTTTTGTTGAGCTTGGCAAGCGTATAACCCAAATTTTGAACAAGTTCAAACCATGTAATGCACCATTATCATACAAAATTTTGGCACACATGTGAGCTGTGCCATGCCGTTAAGACGCTTGTATAGCAGTCTAAAGGCCGCCGCACACGTAAGCCAACGGCATTCGCCGACAGCCACTTGTGCCGCCGCTGCAAGCCAATAGCTTACATGTGCAGTGAAATTTTGTGTGCCGACGAGTTTTTTAGCATGCTTGATATTTAACAGCTACTCGTGCCGTTGGCTTACGTGTGCAGGGGTTGTAAGCTTTCACCTTAAGCCATTTATATGGCAACAGGTCCATGCTACTAATTGTTATATGCGTTAATTTACAAGATGATTATGTCTACACACACACATTAAATTATGAACGCGTTCAAACACATAGCAATGCGGACCTGTTGCCATATGAACGGCTTAAGGATAAAGCTTACGAACCCCACACACGGTGTGCTGTCAGCAGGAGTAGCTGTTAAATATCAAACATGTTGAAAACCTTGCGCTGCGCCGTTGGGGCATGTAAATTCACTGCACACGTAAGCTGTTTGCGTGCAGTGGCAGCACGAGTGACTGTTGGCAGGGTGAGTGACTGGTGTGCGGCAGCTTTTATAAAAAGAGGTTTTAATACAATCTTGATATGACATTTTTATTAAATTAATTTTCTGTATTTTAAAATTGCATCATTGAATTTGAATTAAACAACCATTTTTAATGTCTTTAATTAAAATTGATGTATAGCTTTGAAAGTGAAACCAGGAGAGAAGTCGCCTCTAATGTCATATTGTGAAGTTTTGATAGACTCTGTTCCAGCCGTTGGTGTGGTTCCAGATGCCTCGACTTCCTTGGAATGTGTCAAGTGTGCATTAAAAGAAGACAGATTGGACCTTATCTATCATTGGCTAGCACAACAAAGGTACCCTTTTCAGTTTTACATAAACATAAGAAAACTTCGGCATTTACCAAATTTGCAATTTTTGAACCAATTTTTACAGATCTTTTATCTATTTATAACCATTTAAAAAAATTTTGTAACAAGAGTAACAGTATATGTAATTAATAGTGGATAGTTTATAAATAATAAAAAAACCGTTATAACATTAGTCATTGATTTTAAAAATTCAAAAGATATTTATATTTTTTTTAACTAAGGTATTAGCAAGGCTTAATTTGTATAAATAACAGGTTTAAAAAAAAATTGTGCATCGTTTTTAAACACTTTGAATTTCCTCTCAAAGTGTTTGCTGGTAATTGGTATATTAACAGTTTGAACAAGCCTAACCTCTCCTATCAGACTTCAAGACCTAAATCTGACAGGTCCACGAATCATCTTCAAGTAAGAAAGTATAATGCAAACTCCAAGCAATGAGATACACGCCATCGCGACATGATTCAATATTTCAACATACATTATGTAATCATCATTATTTCATCATCAGGAACTGATGATGACATAATTTATGTCAAAATATTGAATCATGTCGCGATGGTGCATATCTCAAGACCTAAAATCCTGTATTTCCAGTAGGTCATTTTTAAGAATTTCTAAAAATACTAAAAAACTTTTCAACATTTTATGTTTTTCTTTGTATAGATTAACATGCACTGATGTATTAGGAAATGCATTGTACAACTACGCTGAAGGAAAGAAACCTGATGTGATAAGGACGGTCATGGGTCTTGCTCAAACGACGTATGCGCAGGTGAACGCACACGTGCAGGCCTGTGTTTGTATGTGTAGACAGAATAGGATACTTGCCATGATGGAGTATGCAGCTTCAAAGAAGTTTACTAAGGGTAAGTTTGTGAATGGTTCCAAATTTTCTTTACCCATATTTAAAAACGTTTTTGAAATAAAAACATTTTAATCCAATGCCTCATTTTACATGCAAGTTGTATTGCTGAGTGAATAAGACAAGAGAAATGTGAAATATAGCAAAAGCAACAGTATGGGTTTGATGTGTGCTCGCTACCTAGTTTTGGTGTTGGGTAGGGCTAATATACCATAGGCCCATTGTACAAGACTCATATACACTTTAAAAGCATACTTTGTTTTTTAATATTCAAACATTTATTAAACAAAATACAGGTACTGTACCCCTAGTATAGCAGGGTGTACTGAAGCCAGAGTGGTAGTCTTATGAAAGTGTAAAAACAACATTATTAAATAGAAAAAAAATATATAAAAATGATACCTTTATGAACAATTTCTCTGCACTTGGATTACTTCCGTGAACAGGTTTCGGCCATATCTCATGGCTATGTTTCAGCACAATGGCGCCCTCTTTTAATGAAGAAAACTAGAGGCCACCTATTGAGGGAGGGCTCTGATGAGACTGGAGTAAACTGCTGGCAATTCTACACCAGGGTCTTTGTTTAAACTGGGTTAATGTTGATGTATTTCGATGGCTTCCCTGATGCGGCGTTTTTATTTATCCGGGTGTAGGCTCATGATTTTAAAGCTTTCATCTAGGATAGCATGGTTCGTATCGACAGAGTGTTCTTGGATTGATGTTACAGGACGGAGTTTAGGGTTCCGGTGGTCTTTGACCTTGGTAGCCAACTGATGCCCTGTCTCGCCGATGTAAGAGTCAGGGCAGTCACCACAGTTGTATTCATATACCACACCACATCTTTCGAACGAAGATGACTGATCCTTGATCGAAGGCAGAATGGATCTGATAGTGTTAAACGGCTTATGGTAAGATGGAACACCATGTTTTCTATATATCCGTACAGCTTTGGTACCTCACACGAAGTTGGATAAATGTTTTCGTAAAGAACCTTGGGTATAGGATTGGTGCGTTGCCAATTTCTAAGGATACTCACAAATTTGTTCTGGAACTTGACGCAAGTACTGTGTCCGACAATAAGGTGTTAACTTTGTCACGGTAAGAGACTTTATCCAGAATGACTGCTGCTCTACCCTTATCCGCAGGAGTAATCACGATGGAAATGTCAGCATTCAGGGATGCAAGAGCCTTGTATTCAGGTTTACTAATGTTCGGAACCGGTCTTTTGTGGTTCTTCAAAACTTTTGTCACCTCACTACGGATGTTATCGGCGATCTCCTTCTTGCCATTATACTCCAGCGAACGACACAAGCGTTCATTGTTCACAATAGATTCCTTGACCGGGAGTTTCTTGGGAACTACAACGAAGTTGAGGCCACGTTCCAAAACATGTTGTTCCTCAGACGACAGATGGCAATTAGATTGTGGTGAAACAAAGCCATGAGATATGGCCGAAACCTCTTCATGGAAGTAATCCAAGAGTGCAGAGAAATTGTTCCTAAAGGTATCATTTTTATATATTTTAATCATTAGAAATGGAACACAGAAGTCTTCATAGTGTCAGAAAAAAAATTATATGAAAACAAAGTTCAAGCACTATCAATCTCTAATTGGTCCACTTCCATACAGCCTGTCATTGACAAATGAAGGTTGTGTTATTGGCTGCAACAGGTATGACATGACCCTTAGGGGAGGAATAAGTCGTCGAATATGCAACACCAAGTTCACAAGCGCCTTGAGTGCTGTGTATTTGATACATTTGCTATAGAAATCTTATAATTATTATTTTGCATTACTAGTTATTTTACCTGTAATTTACAGTTATTTGACCTTTGAACTTGACCTTTCCAAAAATGAACCCCTCGAAGGCAATTCCACGGTGAACCTGCATCCACCTACCAAGTTTGATGGAGATCGGACCAAGGACCTAGGAGTACAAAAACAAACGGACAAACAAACATAGTATCAAATTATAGTATGATTTTTTTAATCAGTTTCTGATTCAATTTTACAAGTAGCCTTTTGATAGATTTTACATCTTACAATTGGAATAGTCTATTTCCAACCATAGTCACGGATTTGATCTGAAAGAGGAAGAAGGTTGTTAAATGTCCACATGCACCTCCAGATGGCTGAAAATGACACTGCTTTTTTTAATGTACACTCGTCTTGTAGCTTTAGCAGGGATATTGGTTGTAGCAACTTCTTGTAGCTTTGCAAGGGTATTGGTTTTAGCAACTTCTGGTAGCTTTGTAGGGTATTGGAAGGGTATATGTTCCCCTGTTTCCCCTGGATCTGCATCTAGAAATTAAAATTTTAAAATTTTGTTTCGTCCATAGATGCATATTTGGCAGTTCTTACAGCATGTCCAAGTCAGCGCCTAGCTGAGGAGATGGTGAAGCTGAAAGGGCCTGAAGGTGATGTCATGCTGTACCTTGGGGTAGTGGTGCAAACACTGCTTGCAACTGAGCAATTTGAAGTAGGCCTAGAACTCATACAAGACATAGGTGCAGGAAAAATAGAAGGTATGTGAAACCAGATGTGCATTCATTACTAATGAATGCTAGTGATCCACAGTTTGCAGGTTCTTAAGTGGTTGTAAAGTGGATAAACAATCGAGCAAGAATTAGGCGAGACTTTGTTACACCTTGTTTCGCGAATTCTCCAACATGCAAAAAAATTAAGAGTTTATAATAAATAAAATTGAATATTTTTCTGAAAACAAAAATATTGTGTTAATAATTTGTATTTTTTATTATCATTTTTCAAGTAAAAATAAATTTTTATTTATATTTTATCTTCCGCTTTGCAGATACAACTTGCTAATTGAAAAAAATTTGCATTTTCATCCCGACCTCCTTTCATCTGATTATTCCAAAAAAGTTCGCGAAAAAAGTATACAAATATTTTCGCTTAAGCTTCATCCACCAAATAAAAAATAAAATGTCGTACAAGAAATGCCTTTTTTTTAAAATTTCGAATATCGGTGGCGCAAGTGCAGTTATGTAGTGTGAAAGTTAATATTACATCTGTATCAAAAGCTGCATATACAAAAGAAAACAAAAATTAAACTACTAAAATAAGTAAATCCATTGCATTTTGTTACCCAGTCAATGTTGGTAACTTAAATGAATTTCATCCATATGCATTATTAGTCTCCAATATTTTTAGTCGAAACAGGATCAAAGACAGAGCAGTGTATGTGTTTCGTCGGGGCAAACTTGCCCCAACATATCAAACACCCTAAAAAAACACTGAATACGGCAAATACAGTTTGTTTTTGCTTTTCAAATTATAAACGGGAACACGCCCACTCCCAGCTTTGGCCCTCCCTATCAGGGTATTGCCCTGCTGTCGGGGAATTCCTAGCGCCGCCACTGAGGCAGAGTGCAGTTATGCCATGTCTTGGTGCCATCAGATTCAGTGATGGTGTTTTGTGAGGGTCTCAAACAAGCTTTTCTTGATTGTGTTTATTACATAGCCCCCACTGTATTGGGGAGAGGGTATTGCAATGAGCTCCCTCTGTCTGTCTGTCTGTCTATCTATCTGTGTGTGTCTGTCTGCATCGATATCTCAAAAACTATTCGACCGATTTAGTTCAAATAACATTCAAATAAATCTCCATTTATCCCCATTGAATGTAATTTTCACCCGATTTCCCTAATTTTATAAGTAATCTCCTCCAAAACATAGGTGAGGGTGTAGTCGTTTATGATTACTTTGTCTTGTTTTTTTCCATTGCAGATACAGTGCGGTTGAAAGAAGCAGTGTACATTGACCAAGAAACCAGTCCAGAGTCATGGTTTGAGATCGTTGGCAGTTGTCAAGATTATGGTCTTTACGACACAGCTTTAGAACTGTTGGCCGCTGTCACAGTTAAACTAGCTATCTATAGAGCAGTCACAAAGCATGAAGATAAGGACGAAGAGCAGCGATATTAGTGGTGGATAGCATGGCTTCCAGTCTATTGAACACTTCCACTTCCTTTACCCCAGCACCATTCAGAATGGGCACAAGAATAGGTCATAGGCCCACATTTTTGTTCATAATTATCAATGAACGAGTTACATATTTCCATCAATTTTTAATTCTGTCCATTTTTAATTCCAGTCTTTTCTGCTTCCAGAAAATTATATAACTACAGCAATTTGATTTCATTGTAATTTTAAGGGTACATTTAGGTTCAATGTTGGTAGATAATGTGAAGTTGTAAGATAATTCATAACATAACCTTACATCATCTATTGTTAAATTCATAACATAACGATATAGGGAGATTCCAACAAATTCTGGTAATAGGTTTTAAAATTGCCATTATTGGCAAGTTATAAGCAATTTTAAAATTGGGTTTTTCTATGACCAGTGATCTGTAATGGATTGGCCAATTGGCCGGTTGCAAATTGTGATTGGTCAACGCGTAACACCAGGACAAAACCATTCAGGTGTACGAGGCATAGCTTTGTAGCTTACGCTAATACGGAAGAACAAATTACGTTCCGGATTACTAATTTGCGTATGTAATGCTCCGCTTTATCATTGAGTCTGAACATAGCCTTAATCTCTAGCACTATTAATGCCATTGTCAGTTACGGGCTTATACTTAATTCGCTGTTAATTCAGACTTGCACAACTGTACGTTGCATATGTCACACTACTTTAAGCCATGAGTCGGAAAATACCCTTAAATTTATTTAGATAACCAAATGTTTATGAAATAAAAAATGTTTTATAACAAAAGGTAGCATTGACTCAAGGTGATTTATTCAAATAACGTCTTTATAAAGTAACGATTTCTTACAATATTTACAACCCAAGGAATATATAGCATCTATATAAACATTTCAAAACAAAACATAAAAATTCATATTGCTATGTAACTTAATAAAACAGCAAATATTTATATTGTCAGTCACGGATATCCGATATAGTTTAAAAATAATAATATACACAATGATTGCAAATAAAAATTTAAAATACTGTATAACATATTATAAAAAGTTCTCTTAAGATTGATGGCTCCAACGATGAGAATCCTCATTTTGAAAAAAAGAAGACAGTTTTAATATTCAATTATGTGCTGTTTATACTAATACCTCCAACTTTGATCTTTGTTTAGTTCTGCTTCACCGCGTAAGCTGGCATTATACAGTGGACCCTTACACACTCATCTGACCTAAACCAGTAATGGCAATATAACGGTAATATGTCTAGGGTCTGAGGCGGTCTAAGGAATGCCGGCACTGTGCCAGCATTGAAGGGAAAGTACCCTTTCACACTAAAGCCGGCATTCGTGAATTACCACAATATTCCTGTTTTACAGTTCTGTGCGAAAGGGGTTTATTATTCAAGTGAGTGAGTGCCCCATTTGAGTAAGTGCTACACTTATAAATAAGTACCCCTCTCAATGCAACATTTTTATCCCATTTGAATAAGCATTTTCAAATTTAAATAAAGTACCATTTCAATCTCGAACAACCATCCGCCGATCTAAATAGTCCTATACACTACCTCTAAAGGTTGATTTTGTCAGTGTTCAGTGCCAAACTGACCTCAGCATTTTCACTTTTCCTAGATTCAACCCAAATCTTTGGAACAGATGGCAAGAATATTTGTCATAGTACACAGTCATTTTCATTTATTTTTCATCTTCGGCCTCCCTTGCCTCCACCTCCATACCTTGAAAGGAATAAAATATAAATACATTTAATTAAGGAATGTTATGTTGTTATGTGCACTTTATCTTGCATTTAATACTCATTAAAAGACAAATATAAATCAGTGTTTATTTAAAAAAGGTAAAGCAGGCCCTCGGTATGGAAATGAGCTTTTTATAAATTCATCGTACTAAGCCTTGGCATTGTGCAATAGGGTGAGCAGTTAGGAGCCAGTCGTACTAAGCCTCAGCATTATGGGATAGAAGAAAAAGCTGTAGGGGAATGAGCTGTTATGTGGAAGCAGTTGGTGCAGCGGTGGCGTTTCGGGCTTCCAATCACGAGGTCGGTGGTTCGAGGCTCACTCTGGTCAACTATTAGTGTTCCTAGGCAAGACACTTTATCCACGTTGCCTCTCTCTACCCAGGAGTATAAGTGGGTACCTGGGAGGTACAAATGCCATATGCGCTGATTATGGCTGCAACATTATGGAATGGATTGTATTCCATAGGTGTTTGTCCCAATGACTGGGGGTAATAATTGTGAAGCGCTTAGAGGCCTTTGCAATAAGTGCTACATAAATGTCACATATTATTATTATTAGAGGCACACCATAGTAAGCCTCAGCATTTTGTGATAGGGTAATGAGCTGTTAAGAGCACACCATAGTAAGCCTCAGTATTGAGTTGTAGGGGAATGAGCTGTTAGGAGCACACCATAGTACTGTAAACCTCAGCATTTTGTGGTAGGGAATAAGCTGTTACGAGCTCACCATAGTAAACCTGAGTATTTTGTGGTAGGGGGATATGCTGTTAGGAGCTCATATTAAGGTTTAATAATCAACGATTTTTAAACGAAATTATAACTTAAAATACCTGTTGTAAGGGTCTGTGTATAGATTGTAACTGTCACTACGAAATTCATTCCCATGGTTTCCTCTTGTATGGTGCGGCACATACGGCACCTGATGTTGTAGGTGGTATTGGCGGGTGAAGTTAGCCTGGGTCTGATCATGACGCTGGCCTATCCTGGCACCGCTGTTGTGAGGTGATATGCTTGGCTCACCACGTCCATCACTTCTCCTTTGCCGGCCATGCTGTGATACTACTATGAAAGATATTGAAGGTTAAAGAAATTACACAATTGCTACAATTGTTATATGCGGGCCAATGTATGTGGTACACATGGAATAGTAGCTCTCCATTGATTACTATTGATTTGGACGTTTTACAAAATAAACTGGCACTGTAGCTTGGTGGTTAGCATGCTTGCCTTCCAATCCTGAGGTCCTGGGTTCAAACCTGGCTGAACGCTAGGTTGGTTCCAATGACTTAACAACGCCACACCCTAAGCCTCATAATGAGACTTGGTTTATTAGAAAGCATGGCATAGATCTCATCCTGTAACCTGTAAGTGGCGTATAATCTTGCTGTTGGATGTGACAAAAATTTTTTTGAAAAAAAGCAAATCAACTAAAGATTCATCCACTTCATTTTTAGGGTCCATCCAAAAGCCAAATCCTGTTTTTATTTTGCATTTTAATGTATAGTACTTCCTCCTATAGTTATTGTTAATAATGGTACTCACTTCTAATATCTTGTTGTATTGATGGCTGGTCCTCTACAAACTGAGTCGACTGTCCATATACGTGTCGTTCTAATGGTGCCCCTTGTAGCTGGACATTTGTGATCTTGACCGGTGAAGAATGATGTTTGTGAGTCACAATACCTGGGAGGGTATTCTCTACTGCATTACTTGGCTGTGGAGAAAGATGTTATGATCTTTAAGGCTGGTATACTCAAAAGTTAGTCCACTAGTTGGTTTCGAACTATACATACACAGTACCTTCCTCTTGGACAGAAAAAAATTAAAATGCTTTAGTGCAGGGTTTGTCTGGGCTAAAGTTAGTTACTGTTGAGAATACCATTTTAGTTAGTTATAGATTAAATCTGAATTTTGTCCTGGACTAAAGTTAGTCCAATTTCGAGAATACCAGCCTTAGGCTGATATTTTTTAATGGCTTTTTCCAAACCCTATTTGATATTTTGTCCAATAACTCATTTTAAGATTTGCAAATTCAATTTTCCTACAACTTAGTGGTTTTTACGTGTCATGCCTCATTTCTATAAATTACCTGTTGCTCCATGAAATACACCTCTGCTTTGGTTCGTTCCTCAGTGCTTACTGGGATACCGTCAATGCATAACAGATTTGATTGCCTGTAGACAAGCATTGGACGATGCATCAAACGCCGTGAAACCTAATCAAAAATATAGTCACATTTTCATCTTTACTATGTTTAATTCAGAATATGCTTTAAAAAAAAACTTGTTTTGAACAAGAAAGATATCTTGAAATCATAACTCTTAATGTACGAACTATTTTATATTATCATGTAATTGTGGCAAAGCCAAGCCAAAGTATGCATAAGTTGCAAAGTATGCATATGCAAAGTATGCATATGCATATGCAAAGTATGCATATGCATATGCAAAGTATGCATATGCATATGCAAAGATGCATATGCATATGCAAAGTATGCATATGCATATGCAAAGTATGCATATGCATATGCAAAGTATGCATATGCATATGCAAA